>ML664230.1:2119804-2172041 GCA_007570785.1 Antilocapra americana | reverse complement strand
GTCAGGGAGTCTGGGATGGACATGGACACACGGCTGTATTTAACATGGAGAACCAGCAAAGACCTGCTGGACAGCACAGGGAACTCTGCTCAATGCCATGTGGCAGCCTGGATGGGAAGGGACTTTGGGGGAGAATGAGTACATGAACATGCATGGCTGAGTTCCTTTGCTCTCCTCCTGAAATTATCACAACATTGATAATCGGATATATACCAATACAAAACAAAAAAAAAATTAAAAGAATGTTAGCCTAGAGAAGACCTGATGCTTTAAAAACAAAAATGTTAAACCTTTTATGTACTTATTAAAAAAAGAGAGAGAAAGAGAGAATTCCCTGCTGCCATACAAGTTTGGGGTGTTTTTCTCCTAATACCATCCAGTTTTACTGCCTAGATCTGAAAACAGTGACAGAAACAATGACAAGGAAACAGTGGCATCTAGCTGGACCCAGACAATATTCCAAAGAACCATAAACTAAACAGCTCGGTCCTCTGTGTGACGTTTGGTTGATTATTTAAAAAACCAGAAGTCGACACATGGTTTATTTATTTATTTATTTGCGCTCAACTGTCACAATCCAAGACTCTATTCTTTGATTTAAAGCTCTTTAGGGTCACTGAAGTGTCATTTGGAAAATCGCTTCCTGACGTGTAATGTTATGGTAATCGTCCCCTGAAGCCAGCATAACGCTCTGCCGTAAGAGCTATCGATTTATCTCCTTCCAAGTATTGTTTTAAAACAAGCAGCAGCTGGCAGTCAAGAGAGAGGCTCTGGGTTCTAAGAGGCCGAATGCAACCCAGGAGTTTTGTTCTTTGTTTTGTTTTGCTTTAACACACTTGAGAGGAGAAGCGTTGTTCCTAAGGACTCATTTGGAGAAACAGTTCAGGAAAGGCACACTTGTTTTCTTTCTGAGAACACGATCATAAACTCCGTAACAAAGTAGGTACAGCAACAGTAGAAGGTGCGAGAGGATCAGGGTTGAAGCCAGAATCTAAAAGACTGGGATTCAAAGTCCAGCCTTGCCCCTTGCTGATTATCATAAAGAAGAAGAAAAAAAAAAAAAAAAACTATAAGCAATAAATGCTGGAGAAGATGTGGAGAAAAGGGAAGCCTACTGCACTGTTGGTGGGAATGTAAACAGAGTAATTATGGAGATTCCTTAAAAAAAAAAAAACTACAAATACACCTACCATATGTCCCAGGCTTCCCTGATGGCTCAGTTTGTGAAGAATCTGCCTGCAATGCAGGAGACTCTGGTTCGATTCCTGGGTCGGGAAGATCCCCTGGAGAAGGGATAGGCTTTCCACTCCAGTCTTCTTGGGCTTCCCTTGTGGCTCAGCTGGTAAGGAATCCGCCCGCAATGCGGGACACTTGGGTTCAGTCCCTGGGTTGGGAAGATCCCCTGGAGAAGGGACTGGTTACCGGCTCCAGTATTCTGGCCTGGAGAATTCCACGGAATGTACGGTCCACGGGGTGGCAAAGACTCGGACACAACAGAGTGACTTTCACTTTCACGCCGCAGCAACCCCACTACTGGGCATACACCCTGGGAAAACCACAACTGTGAAAGACACACGTACCCCGGTGTTCACTGTGGCCCTGTTTAGCCAGGACGTGGACGCAACCTAGATGTCCATCGACAGATGAATGGATAAAGAAGATGTGGTACAATATACACATCCACTGGGTTTATAAATCAGACTTGAACTCTGCCACCTCACATAAAGTGAAAGCGTCAGCCTCAAAGACAGCTGTGAGGATCAAAGATCACATTGTGAGCAAAGACCAAGGAACAAAGCCTGGTACACGGTAGAAGCTCACAGACCCGTACAGGTCATTGCTACTGTTACTGCTGTAGGAAAGTGTACACAGATTATTTGCATAGACAGCACCAGTTGCTCGCTATTTGAGGAAGGTGCTGGGCTGTGATAATCAGTTTTATGCATCAGTTGCCTAGGCTGCAGGACCCATCTGCTTGTTTCACACTAGTATATATGTGGGTTTGTGTTTTTTTAGATGTGATTACATTCAAATCGGCATACTCTGAGTAGAGCAGATTGCCCTCCCCAGTGGCATTGGGCAGGGCACAGTAGATGGTGGGAGGGTCTCATCTAATCAGGTGAGGGCCTTAAGAGCAAAGACGAAAGCTTCCCAAAGGAGAAGCAATTCTCTGTCAAGACTGCAACCCTGAATCTCTGCCTGAATTTCCCTGCAGATTTTGGACTTGCCAGCTCCTGGAATCCCATGAGCCAATTCCTGAAAATACATCTCTCCACAGATAGATATGACAGATATAAATACATGTACCTATTACTGTCATTCAGTCGCTAAGTTGGGTCCAACTCTTTGTGACCCCATGGACTGTAGCAGGCCAGGCCCCCCTGTCCATCACCAACTCCCAGAGTTTACTCAAACTCATGTCCATCCAGTCGGTGATGTCATCTAACCATCTCATCCTCTGTCATCCCCTTCTCCTCCCGCTTTCAATCTTTCCCAGCATCAGGGTCTTTCCATCAGGTGGCCAAAGGATTGGAGTTTCAGCTTGAGCATCAGTCCTTCCAATGAATACTCAGGACTGATCTCCTTTAGGATGGACTGGTTGGATCTCCTTGCAGTCCAAGGGACTCTCAAGAGTCTTCTCCAACACCGCAGTTCAAAAGCATCAATTCTTTGGCACTCAGCCTTCTTTATGGTCCAACTCTCTGTACACGACTATTGGAAAAACCACAGCTGTTGACTGTAGGGACCTTTGTTGGTAAAGTGATCTCTGCTTTTTAATACACTGGGTAGGTTTGTCATAGCTTTCCTTCCAAGGAGCAAGTACCTTTTGATTTCACGGCTGCAGTCACTGTGTGCAGCGACGTTGGAACCCAAGAAAATAAACTCTGTCACTGTTTCCACTTTTGCCCCTTCTACTGACATCAGGTTTGGGAAACCCTGAAAGTGGAAACCCTCCATCCAGGGAGGGACAGGGAGGCCTGCGGAATAGACAAGGCTTCTTGTATCTGCCCACGCGTGGTGGGGCTCTTTGCCTCCATCTTCTAAACTGGAACTTCCCCTGAGGATAATTATCCGTCTTTTCAGAGAAGGGAAAAGCCACTGCTCTCGGTGGCTCCAAACTCGGGATTTCAGGGTCTGATTCAGACGTACTAAGGTAACAAGCCGAGCTTTTTCTCCATAAAGTGAGAGTACAGGAAAAGAGGGTATGGCTTCTTATGAGGAGTGGGGGTCAATGGATGCCCCAGGAACTTCTGGATGCAGCCCCCGCCTTGCACCCCTTGGGTGAAGGTTACACCACTGACAAGACGGTGGTCCAAGCTCACGCGGCCACCGGGAGTGGATCCATTTACACAGACGGCCATAGACGGTGCTCCTGGAGCTCTACACAGCAGCTCCTGCAAGATTCTGGACAAGAGTTTGCTCAGAGACATTTGACAACAGTCCTCGTGAAGTAAGCTTCAGCATCAAGGTTCTCAGCAACTTCCTTAGAGGATTCTGAATGTGCGTTCCATTAACAGAAGGGAACAGGAGCCTCTCTGGTGGCTCAGGGGTAAAGAACCCACCTCCAGTGTAGGAGATACGGGTTGGATCCCTGATCCCATAACATCCTACACGCCATGGAGCTGCTAAGCCTGTGCATCACAGCGACTGAGTCTATACTCTGAGGCCCCAAAGCCGCAGCTACTGAAGCCCACCTTTTACAACTACTGATGTCCAGGTGCCCTAGAGCCTGCGCATCACAACAAGAGAAGCCTCTGCAATAAGAAGCCTGCCCATCACAACTGGAGAGTAGCCTTCCCCTCGCCAAAACTAGGGAAAAGCCCGCCCATCAATGAACACCCAGCACAGCCAAGAATAAACACGCTTTTTTAAAAAGGAAACACAGCCGCAACAATGAAGCATCCTAGTACTGTTTTTTGGAGATTTCGACCTCACCTGATACCTCCTGGATGAGGAGGATCAAGGCTTTTCATGCACCTACCATCCCGGGAGCCAAAGCACCAAGGTGAAACCCGTTCCCATATGACTGTCTGAACACGGAATGCAAACAACGTAATTAGCGACGCAGAGGGCATTTCAAACATGCCCCAGACGTGGAACCATGCGAAACAGGGATGATTCCTGTTTGTAAATTCAAATCGGGACTCAAGACAGACCCTAAGGAGGCATATCCTAGGCAATAGAAAACGTGCTCGGTAAAAGAGACCTCCCCAGATGCTTTTTGGTAGCTGCCCACGGTCAGGCTTCGTGACGAGGAGCATCTAACCTCTATCAGCGGCCCTTCTGCTGATCAGCTCTCTGTTCCCCAACTCACTCCACGAACGGGCAGAAAGAATGAGTTCTCATGGCAGGGACCACAGCTGTGCTCCTCACGTCAAGTGTTGAGTTACTCACTCCATCAATTGTGTCTGAGTGTCTGCGACCCCATCAACGGTAGCCCCACCACGCTCCTCTGTCCATGGAGATTCTCCAGGCAAGAACACGGGAGTGGGTTGCCATTTCCTTTTCCAGGGGATCTTCGCAACCCAGGGATGGAACCCGGGCCTCCTGCATTGCAAGCAGAGTCCTTACCGTCTGAGCCACCTGGGAAGAAACTTGAGCGTCAAGCCTTCGGGACGCAGACACGAAAGTGTCAGCTACCAAAGACGAGAGAGGATTGGTGCAAACCACCACGGTCCCACAGAAATGACAGAAAAATGCCAGCTTTGAGTGAGCATCAAGAGCACACACGTTGAAGGAATCTGTGCCCAGAATAGAGACCGTTTCCATGTTGGCATGCATCCTTTGTGCCTTAAAGAATGATCGGTGGAAACACATTTGTGGCGTCAGAGTGCATTTCCGGCACTTGTGGGATGGGGTGCTGTTTCCTTCCCTTGTGGTTTGAGTCTGTGACTCTGGAGGCCTGGACCGCAAAGTCACGGGAGAACGTGTATTTACAGTCTCAGCAGCACTCCTGCTAGGACGTCCCAGAAGATGCGACCTGGTGACCGCTGGCCTTGGCAGGAAGATGGCCAAGGGTCTCCTGGGTTCCAGACACTTGGGATCTCCTGCCGTCTTAGCAAAACAAACTTTTTCAACAGGGTCCAACCCCGCCAGCCTGGACATCAGAGTTTGGGGCCAGGGTCCCAAGTTATCATGAAAATGGGTCTTCCCCGCCAGAGTCCTCAGGCAATTAAACATTGTTCAAAGCACGGGGTAGCATCTGGGAAAACCCCATGCCTCTGGTTTCTAGAACATTCCAGTAAGAGACAAAATCTGCCTGCCTTCTTTACCTTTCGCGCCCAGTTCTGGAGCATACCGGGGCCCTCTGTACATCATGAGATTTGACACGTTGAAGGCACTTTATTAAAATAAAGAAGCTTATTATAAGTTTAATTTTAGTTTTCACTTTTTAAAAAAAAATAAATTTGTGCAGATTGAATTCACCACTAAAGAATGAGAAAACAGCAATAGCGGACTCCATTTAGGTCAAATGTTGGTTAATGGTGTTTGATCAAAGGCAGATTATTTAAGAAAGGAACAAATGACAGGGATCCTCCCAGATTAAAAACAAAGACAGCTCTACAGGACTTCTCTGGAGGTCCAGTGATTAAGACTCTGAGCTTCCACTGCAAGGAGGTGCAGGTTCAATCCCTGGTCGGGGAACTAAGATCCCACCTGCTGTGGGGCATGGCAAAAATGATAAAAATGAAAAAACAACAGCAACAAAAACACAACAGACAAAACCAAAGGTGGGGAAAAACGTTTCAAGAGTCGATCCTGGGCCATCGGAGCCAAGGAATATTTTTACATAGGGATGGTAAGTTATGTCACGACTAAGAAGCCACCAAGAGCAAAGAGGGAAGACTTCTGATACCCCTCAAAGTGTGAACTGTGGTCCACAGCCTTGGTTTCCTGTCTCTGAAAAAAAAAGCGGTCTGAAGTCAATCCATTCCCAAGTCCACCCGCCAACCTCTGAACTTTAGATGTCCTGTCGGACACCTCAAAGTAACACTAAATACGTACGGTGCTTGCTCTTCAGTCGCTCATTCATGTCCGACTCTTTGCGACCCCATGGACTGTAGCCCTCCAGGCTCCTCTGTCCACGGGATTCTCCAGGCAAGAATACTGGAGTGGGTTGCCATTTCCTCCTCCAGGGGATCTTCCCCACCCAGGGACTGCACCTCTATCTTCTGCATTGGCAGGCAGATTCTTTTACCACTGAGCCACCAAGGAAGCCCTTTAATGCTAAATAGGATTGCTTGTTAAAGAGTTGGACCAGCTCAACTCAGATCTTGCCACAATCACACATCAAGGAACACACAGAGGATAAGTATCTTTATACAACAAACACAGACTGAAGGCTCGTGGTTGAGAGCTGCTTCTAGCTTAATACTGTTACTTAATAGTTACTGTTTTAAAACATTATCACATATAAAACATAATGGATTAATTTGCTACATTACATAAAACTGTTATCTCTCAAAATATGTCTTCTTGCATCTGAAGCAATGAGCATTTGACCTCACCAATCAATACACTGTGATTAGAATACTTCAAAATAAATACCATGCGGGGTTTGGGGGATGTGTCTTCTTTTATTTTGTTCAGTTCTTCAGTCACTCGCCTCCCTCGCCCTGATCTAGATAACACTAACAAAAATAAATAAATAAATAAATATATATATATATATGTGTGTGTGTGTGTGTGTGTGTGTGTGTGTGTTCTCAATGACTCACCCTTTCCTAGACATATTGATGAAGGGAACAGTGAAGTTGCTAATTATAGAGTTCTAGATCGTGAGTAAGTCTGTTCTGCAAAATCCTTGCAGACAAAAATAAACGTGATAAATGAGCTGTCACCGCGCTGGAAACAAAAGACAGGGGCATCTCACTGTCTCGGGCTTGGCTTTACAGGCACAAAAGGCATTATTTTAAGGAATGAAACCTGAGGGGGGAAATACGCATTGATGGGAAGTAAGGTCACTGAACTCATCATGGGTGAGACGGTCCTCGGTGCGAAATAGTGGTTGTGTACCTGTGATTTTGCAGCAGTGTCTGTGGGTAAATGTTTAAAATGTGGGGGGTTTTTTCCCCCTTCCTGGATCACAGCCTTGTCACGGCAAAGGGGCATTCGAAACTCAGTGAAGCGATGAGTCACTGGGTGGTCGTGTAGGGCCACCAAGACAGGCGGGCCATAGTGGGCAGTTCTGACATAATGTGGTCCGCGGAGGGAATGGCAAGCCCCTCCAGTAGAAGCCCGTGAACCGTATAAACAGACACACGCTCCTAGAATCACTTTACTGAAGACTGAAACACAGCGTCTGCTGTCTCCTGCTCCATCACCCCCGTCGTCGGGGACAGATCTGAGCATTTCCCAGTGAGTCATAGCCACGCGTCCTCAGGGCAGAGATGGACGCTGATGCTTGGTCCCTGCTGAGAACCAGGAGTGACTGAGGAGCCAGAACGCAGTCAAGGTTGGATTCCAGCTTTGCAGGCTGGTCCCTCCCCAGTGATTTTAGGGCGCAAAGTACATCTGTAACATTGGTATCGCTCTTAACTGTAACTCTTCATTTACTTTCGCTTTAGTAGTTTTCAGTATACTTGACAATTTTTCTCATAAAGTCTATCATTTTTCTTCCTACTTATTGCTATTTTTTTTTATATTTTAGAGGCTTTTGTGAAAGATATTTTCTGAAAGTGTATGATCTAGTTATTGCTAGCATATAGATACACAGTAGAGGCGATAATGGATATTTACGTTGCATCCAACAACTTTGATAAAACCTCACTGATTCTAATAATTTATCTAAATCATCTGTGAGACTAGGGGTTCTCCAGGTGGAAAATGAATGCATTCTGAGGGATAACAGCCCCTTCCTTTGTAATCTTCGTATGTTCCGTTTTCTGTTTCTCTCACTGGCTTTTCGTACCGCCAACACAAAGCTGGATGGAGGGTGTCATAGAAAGTATTTTCACTTCTCATCTTAAACAGGAATACTTTTTAGCATTAAATATGATGTTTCAACTTGGCTTTTGCTAGGTATTATTTATCAGTGTAGGAAAGTTACTTTCTATCCCTAATTGCTAAGGGATCTATTTTATAAGTAAGTCAAGAATAGATACTAACCTTATCAAATTATTTTTTTTCTTCATTTCTTAATGTGATCATATACATTTTTGATCTTTCTAATGTTAATCCAAGTGTGTATTTCTAGGAAAAACCTAATTTATTCATGATTCTGCTGGTAAAGAATCCACCTGCAATGCAGGAGACCCTGGTTCAATTCCTGGGTCGGTAAGATCTGCTGGAGAAGGGATAGGCTTACCCACTCCATTATTCTTGGGCTTCCCTGGTGGCTCAGCTGGTAAAGAATCCGCCTGCAATGCAGGAGACCTGGGTTCGATCCCTGGGTTGGGAAGATTCCCCTGGAGAAGGGAATGGCTCTTCAAAGTATTCTGGCCTGGAGAATCCCATGGACGGTATAGCCCGAGGGGGTCACAAAGAGTCAGACAGGACTGAGTGACTTTCACTTTCACATTAGTCTTCACTCGTTGCAGGATTGCTTTGATGATATTCTGTTTTCCATCCTGGAATCTAGTAGGATTTATTCTCCTTGGATAATTCAGTTACTAAAGTAAGGTAATTTCATAAAATGAGTTCAGTGTCTTATTTTTTTTTCTGTTCTCCAGAAGAGCTGCACTGGTTTGAAATTGACTTGTTGCTTGTTAGAATGAACGTACAAAACCGTCACGGCACTGGTTCTTTCTTTGTGGAGAGCTTTTTTCTTCTTCTTTTTTTTTTTTTTACACTCCTGACAGTTTTTATAGTTTATTTCTTCTTGAGTCATTTCCATCTTTTCTGGGATTTTTGAATATGTCGGGTTTCAAGTTCACGGCTGTAAGGCCAAAAACGCTGTGACTTTATTATCTTTTGCTCTCTGAAACACCTTTACTCTTAAAAAATAGTTAATATTTGTTCTCCAGTCCACCACCAGAACTTGTTCCCCTCTCTTCTCCCACCCTTCGCTCTTCTCTTTCCTCTTCCCCATCTCTCTCCTATTGACTCTTGCCAAGAGTTTTCCCGTCTTACTAACTGATTTTTTTTTTAATTTGGTGAAGTTTAATCCACTGTGCTTTTCCTCACTCCGCGTGTTGAGATGCTCATTTCATTGATCTCCACACTATTTTCTCTCCTACTATGAACATTTAGAGTTGCAAATTTCCCTCTCAATTCATCGTATTTCCCTTTGAAAAGTACATGGTGTTATTATTGTTGATCCATATTTTCACTTTCCTCGATGAGTTCTCATCTGACCCACACATTTTTCAAGTTGTGCGCCTTCGGATTTCTCTACGGAGGCTTTCTACGTATCTCTTTGTTCTTGGTTTCTTGCCGAATGCATCATGGGGAGAGACTGTGACTTATATCCTAGCAGCCTGATGCGATTCACTCACAGTCTGCTTCAGGAACTCAGTGATCAATGGTCACAGTCATTCCATATACTGTATTGATATATGTGCTTTTCCCTCTGTGGGCTGCAACATCCTTTGAGGAACACGAAATGCTTGCCTTGTTTTCATCGCATTCTGACTTTTTAAACTTCCTGCTATGTAGGGAAGTTACCAATTTCCTGAGCAAAAATGAAGAAATTCATTCAAGGAGGTTGAGGGAACGCTCAGTACATGCTTATGATCGCTGTACACTAAGAATTAATGTACATTAAGAATACCATGGTACAGGGATCTCCCTGGTGGCTCAGTGGTGGCCAGTGCAGGAGACACAGGTTCGATCCCTGGTCTGGGGAGAGCCCATGTGCCTTGGAGGAGAAGGCAATGGCACCCCACTCCAGTACTCTTGCCTGGAGAATCCCATGCACGGAGGAGCCTGGTGGGCTGCAGTCCATGGGGTCTCGAAAAGTCGGACACGACTGAGTGACTTCACTTTCACTTCTCACTTTCACGCATTGGAGAAGGAAATGGCAACCCACTCCAGTGTTCTTGCCTGGAGAATCCCAGGGACGGGGGAGCCTGGTGGGCTGCCGTCTGTGGGGTCGCACAGAGTCGGACACGACTGACGTGACTTAGCAGCAGCAGCAGCATATGCCTTGGAGAAGCTAAGCCCAGCGATGCAACTACGAAGCCCAAGCGATGCAACTACTGAAGCCCACGCGCCCTAGAGCCTCTGCGCCGCCTCAAAGAGAAGCCTCTGCAGTGAGACGCCCACACTCCACGCCCAGAGGGCAGCCCGCACAGCAGCAAACACCCAGGGCAGCCAAAACACACAGATCAAGCAATCAACATTTTTAAAAGCAGACCATGGTACAGCAGAAACTAACATAGCACTGGTAACTATCCTACTCCCATGAAAACTTAATGAATCAATTAACAACAAATAAGTTTAAAAAAATGGTCGCTGATGGAAAAGAATCTGCAAGAAAAATAGATACTTATCTATGTAAAAGTGAATCACTTCACTGTACGCCTGAAATGAACACAAAACTGTGGTCAGCTCTTTCTGTTGTTGTTCAGTCTCTAACTCGTGTCCGACTCTTTGTGACCCCCGCCGTGGACTGCAGCCCCCCAGGCTCCTCTGTCCTTGGGATTTCCCAGGCAGGAATACTGGAATGGGTTGCCATTTCCTCCTCCAGGAGATCTTCCCCACCCAGGGATGCAACCCCAGCCTCCTGCATTGGCAGGCGGATTCTTAACCACTGTACCATCGATGAATCCCTTTGCTGCACACCCAGAACGAATGCAACATTGTAAATCAACTCTACTTCCATAAAAATTAATTGATTTTAGAAAAGAATGCACTGATGAAAGAGACTAACACTGCTTATTACCACGGACTTGCCTTAGCACCTAGAAGGGGACAGAGGTCAACACTCACATATTTATTTATGTTTGAGCCACACGTCACAGAGGGGGAAGTACAGCACGTGTTCAATGACGAAGGGTCTCCCTGATATCAAGTACAGTGGCGATTCCCCAGGAGGCATTGCTGGTAAGGAATCCACCTGCCAATGCAGGAGACTCGGGTTCCCAGGTCAGGGAAGATTTCCCCCAAAGGGTCAGGCATAATTGAACCGCTACGATCATCTTAGGGATGCTTTGGACTGGAGCAAATAGGAGCAGGTGTCAAGGACCCTTTGGTGTGGACCACATGTCTTTTATCAACCCAACGTTTTTAAGCACATTCTGAACAGGAGGAAATGTCTGCCACGTGTGTCAAGGCACAGAGAGTGGGCTGCACTCGCTCCACTGGTGGGCACAGTTTGCTGACTTCCATTCTAAAACGCTTCCCACGGGTCATGATATCTGATAAATGTTACTAAGTCATTTGTCTTAGTTGCCATCACATGCGTGCGTGCTCAGTCGCATCGAACCCTTTGCAATCCCCATGGACCGGCTCCTGTGTCCGTCGGATTTTCTGGGCAAGAATACTGGAGTGGGTTGCCATTTCCTCCTCCAGGGGAACTTCCTGCCCCAGAGATCGAATCCGCACCTCCTGCCTCGGCAGGCGGATTCTTTACCACCAAGCCACCTGAAGAGTCCACCTGGCTGTTGCCTACGTAACCTCGACCCGGCAGCCCCGTGGTGGTAGCTAATAAGTGTCATTCCTTTTGCAGTGAAGGCCCAGGGATGTTAAGAAATTCGTATAGGGCTTCCCTGGGTGGTCCAGTGCTTAAGAATCCGCCTGCCGAGGCAGGGAACACGTGTTCAATCCCTGGTCAGGCAGGATCCCACATAAAACTAAGCCCACATGCCACAATTACTGAAGCCCGTGTGCCCTAGAGTTTACAACAAGAGAAGCCGCCAGAATGAGAAGCCCAGTCACCAAAAGGGAGAGAAGCCACCGCTTGCCACAACCAGAGAGAGTCCTCGAGCAGCAAGGAAAAGCCAGGGTAGCCAAAAGTAAATGGATTAAAAATATATATATATTCACACCATCGACGCTAGCTGGAAAATGAAGCCCCACGTCTTTCATTTCCGAACCCGAGAGCTGGCTCCTTTCCACGGCTGCCTCCTTCCTAAGCTGGTGTTGATGTTTCTGAGTACGATAGTTGTCCGTTCTCGCTGTGCGTCTGGATGTTTCTCATCTAGCCTCCTTCCTGAGGCTGCTTCTAAGCTGCGTGGATTCTGCATTTTTCTGTGCAGGCCCTGTAAACGCACACCTTGCGGGCTTTCTGCCCTCTGTCGTTGTTTGACTCCGTCGAGTCCGACCTGCACAGCATCCGTTCATTCTAGCCCCTTTGTTGGTGATTTCCCAGTCTTTCATGTTTCCGCCTATGCAGCCCTTCCTTTCATTTTGCTCAGGGAACAGATGAATGTGGGGTTTTGGCAGCTTAAGGAGGAGCTGATTGGCAAATCCAGCTCTGATTTGTAGGGGGCAGGGGGTGCTCAACAGGCCACATCTGCCTCAGGTCTGAGGCTGGAAACACAGCTCTGCTTTCGGGACATTCGCAGGCAGGAGAAAATACAGCGGGAGCCCAATTTACAGTTTTTCTGACTCCCTGACATCTGTATTTCGTATCTGCTTGTCTTTATCACCCTCGAGGGCTGGGCGGCCATCCAGGGTACGCGTTCTGTTGGAAGGCTCCAGAGAGGACACTTAAATTCAGAGCCAGGCGTCACTGCAGAAGTAGCAGAAAGGGCAAGTGAGGGTCAGAGTGGCGTGCCGGCAACTCCCTTGTTTTTCTAGCTGCTGGGGAAGTTCTACCTTTAAACATGCTTTCAAAGGCGTCCCTTCAGCAGGGGGCAGTTTATGACTTCTTTATTAAAGAGCAAGGCCGCGTCTCTCCGGCCGTCTTGGGCCCCAGGGGCGGCTGTGATCCACTGGAGGTCTCACTGCAATCCGAGTCTAACTGGGAGAGAGTGTGTGTGAGCGCCAGGCACCTGGGCAGTCTGCGGTTGGAGGCAGCAGGCTCGGGAGCTGAGTGGCAAGGGACAGGGCGGGGGGGGGGGAGAGAATGCGCTCAGCACCTCCACCTGGGACGGGGCGGTCTCTAGAGGGGCCAGCCTGGGGCGAACTTCTCCCGAAGGCTTTTACATACATTTATATCTATAAGGGGGCTTCCTTGGTGGCTCAGCTGGTAAAGAATCTGCCTGCAATGCGGGAGACCTGAGTTCGATCCCTGGGTTGGGAAGACCCCCGTAGAGAAGGGAAAGGCTACCCACTCCAGCATTCTGGCCTGGAGAATCTCACAGACAGTATAGTCCATGGGGTCCCAAAGAGTTAGACACGACTGAGTGACTTAGGCATCCCAGATAGCTCAGCTGGTAAAGAATGTCCCTGCAATTCGGGAGACCTGGGTTCGATCCCTGGGTGGGGAAGACCCCCCAGAGAAGGGAAAGGCTACCCACTCCAGTATTCTTGGGCTTCCCTCGTGGCTCAACTGGTAAAGAATCCACCTGTAATGCGGGAGACCTGGGTTCGATCCCTGGGTTGGAAAGACCTCCCTAGAAAAGGGAAAGGCTACCCACTCCAAGATTCTGGCCTGGAGAATCTCACGGACAGTATAGTCCATGGGGTCGCAAAGAGTTGGACACGACTGAGTGACTTAGGTATGCCAGATAGCTCAGCTGGCAAAGAATGTCCCTGCAATTCGGGAGACCTGGGTTTGATCCCTGGGTGGGGAAGACCCCCCTAGAGAAGGGGAAGGCTACCCACTCCAGTATTCTGCCCTGGGGAATTCCATGGACTGTATAGTTGACGGGGTCCCAAAGAGTCAGACACAACTGAGTGACTTGCACTTCACTTCACATATATATTAGATGACTGGAAAAATCTTCTCTCATACTTCTCCATTAGCCTTAGATTTGCTACTTATTAAGCAAAAGTAGCAAGTAGCCATTCTTTGTAAAGTGAGTTCTTCTGTATCACAGGGGACAGTTCTCCAGGAAGCCTACGATACAGGCCTTGGAAGGGGGACGGACCCCCGTTACAGACGAGGGGAACGTAAGAGATGAGATTGTTTGCCTGTGATGATATCCGTCATAGGCTTCCCCGGGGGCTCAGCAGGAAGGAATTGCTTGCAAAGCGGAAGACACAGGAGATGAGGTTTCCAGTCCTGGGCCAGGAAGATGCCCTGGAGGAGGGCGTGGCCACCCACTCCAGTGTTCCTGCCTGGAGAATCCCACGGACAGAGGAGCCTGGTGGGCTGCAGTCCATCGGGTCGGACACGACTGAAGTGACTGAGCATGTGCTCATAGGTATATGTGCTGGGGTACACTACCAGATTTTCGGCGGTTTGAACCCTGTCTCCCCGTTTCTCTCTCTCAGAAATATACATCTAATTCTAAAGCCTCTTTTCAAGAATAAGGTTAACTGTTATGTATCCACCCTGGAGGAAGGATGGTGTAGAAAAGGCCATTGGGTTGATGCAAATCATTTCTTTTTTTAAAAGGAGTTTTGCTTATTTGCTGTGGAGCGTTTTTAAAGTCTTTATTGAGTGTGTCACAGTGTTGCTTCTGTTTGATATTTTGGTTTGTTTTGGCCGCAGGGAATGCGGGATTTTAGCTCCCCTGACCGCGGGATTGAAACTGCACCTCTTGCCCGGGAAGGTGGAGTCTTAGAGCCCCGAGGTAAACTGTTTCTTCGTCTTTTTCTCTCCATCCTCCTCACGGAGGTCCGTTAAAGCCTCTACATCTCTGACTTGAGTGGGTGCCCTGGCTTCCTTCATCTCAGCCCTCAGGCAGAGGTCCACACTGGGTTTCTCTGGAATTCCTGGCTGTTCTCTTCTGGACCGTGTTTGTATTGTTCATCGGGAGTGCAGATCTGTATTAGCTTTCATCAACCTGTGTTAGCTTCCTCCTGCTGCTTTAACAAATCCCCATGAGTGCCGGCTTAAAAAAACAAACCGCCCTCCTTGCAGGACACTGCAATGGCTGGCTTATCCGTCTTCCCTCTCGAGACTGGGAAATCCTAACACAGAGGGGTAGGGTGGCCGGTTCCTAGACGAATGAATGAATGAATTACTGTGTTTGCTCTTAGGAGTGTTCGCTCTTGCATTTTTCCCACTGGTGGCACTTGAGCTCAACTAACCTTGGAGGACGTGAACCGCTAACCGCAGTTTTCTTCCCAGTCACTTTTCGGCATGTGTTCCCACAGAGATAAAGTCACTGCCACCTGGATTTATAGCTTCTTTTCTCCATAAAGCTTTACGACTTCTTCAGCAACTTCAGGTTAGACTATCTAGAAACTGGTCTCCCGGGTGCTGAGTGAGGTCACAGCTAAGGAAATTATCTGGATGGCTTTGCTGGGGAGCATGCTGGTTGGTCCTTGCTTGTCTGGTTTAACTATGACCCACGGCCCCCTTTCACTCCCCAGTTCTGATGAGAGAGTCAGTCTATCAATATTAACGCTTCTAACATCGAACACACCCGTTTGCTTGGGGGTGAAATAGGAAGGGGTGTAAACGCACAGAACCTTCTGTAACACGTGTTACATCCTGAAAGGTTTGAACAGTCACCACGATTTCCTGGACAAGTGAAGAAGGAGAAGAAGATTATGGGACTTCCCTGGTCGTCCAAGTGGCTAAGACTCCATGCTCCCAACACAGGGGGGCGTGGGTTTGAGCCCTGGTGAAGGAACTAGATCCCACATGTCGCAACGAGGAAGTTCACAGGCCACAATGGAAAGATCGTGCATTCTGCCACGAAGACCTGGCACAACCAAACAGAAATGGAAGAAAAGAATTTTTTTTGAATTAAGAAGAAAATCAGTACCAGTTTTAAGAAACAACAGATATTCACACCAGTGTCAGGTCTGTCAGTATCTCCAACTGCATGTTTTGCATGAAGCCCTGAGATTCTTTATTACACTCTTATTGGCTAAGGACAGTCTACAGAAGGGAATCCAGGGTCACTGACACGAGGCTGCAGAACTCTCTCGTTTCCCTGGGAGAGCAGAAAATGGCAGCCTCGGCCAGCACCCAAGCGGGTGGGCTACACAGGTTGCACAGGGGCCGGGAGACCACGGCGAGGGGAAAGCTGACTGTCTCTGTGAAGGGAGAGACAGATGGGAGGAGACTCAGCCTTAAAATGCAGGAAGAGAGCGCGTCTGCCGGTGACCCAGGTGAGCAGCACGGACCCTGCACTGGAGACAAGGCCAGACCGTGCGACCCCTGAGAGCAGAGGAAAGGAGATGGGAACGGCCTCATGGAAGGAAGGAGAGGGTGGGACGAATGGACAGAGCAGCATCAAAACATCTGCCTTACCCCGAGCAAAACAGCCAGTGGGATTTGCTGTGTGACCTACGGAGTTCAACCCACTGCTCTGTGACTGCCTAGAGGGGTGGGAGCGAGGTTCAGGAGGGAGGGGACACATGTATGCCTGTGGTTGACTCACGGAGACATATGGCAGAAACCAACACGATCGTAAAGCGATTGTCCTCCAATTAAAATTAGATAAATTTAAAAAATTTAAAAATAATAGAAAAGGACATGTTAAAATATGAGGTCAGCTAAATGTAAGACCAGAAACTGTAAAACTCTTGGAGGAAAACATAGGCAGAACACTCGATGACAAAAATCAAAGCACAGTCTTCTATGACCCACCCCCTAGAGCAATGGAAATAAAAACAAAAGCAAACAAGTGGGGCCTGATTAAATTTAAAAGGTTTTGCACAGCAAAGGAAACTATAAGCGAGGTGAAAAGACAACCCTCAGAATGGGAGAAAATAATAGCCAATGGAACAACTGACAAAGGATTAATTTCCAAAATATACAAGCAACTCAACACCAGAAAAACAAACAACCTAATCAAAAAGAGGGAAAATAGACCTAAACGGACATTCATCCAGAGAAGACATACAGATGGCTAACAAATACATGAAAAGACGCTCAACATCGCTCATTATTAAAGAAATGCAAGTCAAAACTACAATGAGATGTCACCTCCCATCGTTCAGAATGGCCCTCAGCAAAAAGTCTACTAACAATAAATGCTGGAGAGGATGTGGAGAAAAGGGAATGCTCTTGCACTATTGGTGGGAATGTAAATTGATACAGCCACTACGAAAGACAGTTTGGATTCCTTAAGAAAACAGGAATAAAACCACCATATGACCCAGCAATCCCATGCCTAGGCATATATACCTTGAGGAAACCAAAATTGAAAAAGACACATGTATCCCATTGTTCACTGCAGCACTATTTACAATAGCTAGAACATGGAAGCAACCTAGATGTCCATTGACAGATGAATGGATACATCTACACAATGGAATATTACTCGGCCATAAAAAAGGAACACATCTGAGTCAGTTCTCGTGAGGTGGACGAACCTAGAACCTATGACACAGAGTGAAGTGAGTCAGAAAGAGAAAAATAAACACCGTATTCCAACGCATATGTATGGAATCTAGAAAAATAAGACTGAAGAATTTATTTACAGGGCAGCAATGGAGAAACAGACATAGAGAACAGACTTGTGGACATGGGGAGAGGGGAGGAGAGGGTGAGATGTATGGAGGGAGTAACATGGAGACTTCCATCACCATATGTAAAATAAAGAGTCAATGGGAATTTGCTGTATGGCTAACAAACTCAAACAGGGGCTCTCTGTCAACCTAGAGGGGTGGGATGGGGAGGGAGCTGGGAGGGGGTTCAACAGGGAGGGGATATATGTACACCTATGGTTGATTCATGGGAGGTTTGACAGAAAAAACAGCAAAGTTCTGTAGAGCAATTATCCTTCAATAAAAACATAAATTAAAAAAAAATGAGGTCAGGGATAGCAGGTCCATGTAGAAAGGTGTCTCTTCGATTCACGTGAAAATGAACAAATGCATGTCAGGAAACAGTGACAGGAGGGGATGTAGGAGATTTGGGATAATTGATTTGAAGAACTGGGCCAGTTCTGTTGAAAAATGATGACAGTAGGGGGGGAAAAAGTAAGACCAGAAGACATTTTTCACTGACTCTAAAAATCACTTATTCAAACACCAAAAAAAAAAAAAAAAGCCACAATAAATATTTATCATGAGCTAGATCTATCAGGTTGGAGCCAGGCAGAATTACTGGGAAAGCTGCTTGTGACTTTTAAACAATTAATAAACAGAGACTTACAAACAAAGACTGAGATGAAATTGTTCATCCATCCCTAGCGTTTAGCCCATTTTTCACAACTGTGTGTACAACATATACAAGTTACCATGATGTGAAGATCATAAATACAGGTTCCTCTTTGGTTTCCTTTAATAGACCACATGTCTTATATCTGGCCTCCTGACACATCTATTTATATTAAACAGAAACCTAATAATATTTGACAAACAGTGATTTTATATTTCGATGACACCCAGATCTTCCGCGACGTGTGTGGAAAAATGGAATTACTGCTGGAAACGTTATTTAAAGATTAGGGTATGAAAGAAGGATTAATAGGTCAGAAAGCTCTTTCTTCAGAAAGAAGCTTATCTCGACTCATTCAAATAGCTTCACACGCCAGTTTGAGGTCCTTCCAAAAAATTTAAATTGCTAAATGAGAGACCCTGTGTGGCCCAACTCCAGAAGGACGCAGAATCTCATAAGCGTTAGGGACACTTCCAGTATCTTCCCCAAGGCTCTGGCAAAAAAAAGAGAAAAAGGGAAAGAGCTGTCAAATGATTCAATCTGAGCATTTAGGATGTGGTCCCTTTGCTATATACAAAATGAAGGAAGCCACCACATATGCCTGGGGAGGTGACATTCCCCCTGGGGTGATCAGGGTGACCAGCCCAGATCAGCACTAACTAGTAAGACACAGACCTCCGTGGCAAGGGCTGTGATAGAAACCTCCGTGAGCCGATGGCCACTCAGGGAAAGGACTCTTCCAGTTCAGCTGTCTGCAAAAATGACTGTTTCGTGGAGAGGGTCGCGTTTGAACTAGACCTTTAGGAGTTGGGAGGATTCTACAGAGGGAAACCTGGGAAGGAAAAAGGTGGCTGGAGGCGGGGGAATCTTTTTAAATTTTTAAAATTGTGTTAATGTACACAAATCATAGAATTCGTTCTGTCTGGCTCAGTCGGTACAGAATCTGCCTGCAATGGGGGAAAGTTGGGTTCTATCCCTGGGTGGGGAAGGTCCCCTGAAGAAGGGAATGGCAACCCACTCCAGAATTCTTGCCTGGAGAATCCCATGGACGTAGGAGCCTTGTGGACGACAGTCCACGGGGTCTCAAAGAGTCGGACACGCCTGAGCAACTAACGCACACACAATTTTTTAGGGTACACTTCAAAAGCATTAAGGATACTCAGGTTGTTTTGCAGTCGCCCACATTACCCATCTCTCAGACATTTTTCATCTCACCAAATTAAAATTCTGTCCTCATTAAACAATAACCCCCCATTCCCCTCCCCCAACCATGGACTCCCACCATTCTATTATCCTTCTATCGCTATGACTACTCTGAAGTGGAATCATACACCATTATTTTTGGACCGGCTTATTTCACTTAGCATCACACCCTCAAAGATTCTCAGCATGTGTCAGAATCCCCTTCCTTTTTAGAGGCTGAATCATATTCTACCAGTGTGTCTATATCACATTTTGCTTTTTCATTTACCCACGGAGGGACACTTGGGCTACAACCAGGTCTTAGTTACAGCACTCGGGATCTTTTGTTGTGGTGTGGGACCTCTTAGTTGCAAGATCTAGTTCCCTGACCAGGGACTGAACTCAGGCGCCCTGCACTGGGAGCATGGAGTCTTAGCAACTGGACCACCAAGGAAGTCCCCTGAATAATGCAGCTATGAACAATTCAGCTCAGGCGCTCAGTCGTGTCCGACTCTTTGCGACCCCGTGGACTGCAGCACGCCAGGCTTCCCTGTCCATCAACAACTCCGGGAGTGTCCTCAAACTCATGTCCACCGAGTCGGTGATGCCATTCAACCATCTCATCCTCTGTCGTCCCCTTCTCCTCCCACCTTCAGTCTTTCCCAGCATCGGGGTCTTTTCCAATGAGTCAGTTCTTCCCATCAGGTGGCCAGAGTACTGGAGTTTCAGCTTCAACATCAGTCCTTCCAGTGAATATTCAGGACTGATCTCCTTTAGGATGGACTGGTTGGATCTCCTTGCAGTCCAAGGGACTCTCAAGAGTCTTCTCCAACACCACAGTTCACAAGCATCAGTTCTTCGGCGTTCAGTCTTCTTTATGGTCCACCTCTCACATGAGTGTTGCTATTGGAGACCCTCGTTTCACACCTTTTGGAAAATACTCAGAAGTGCTGGATCTTGTGGTAACTCTATTTTAATTTTCTGAAGAACAGCCAGAAGTGTTTCCCACAGCTTCTGCACCATTATACATTCCCACCAAATGCACAAGGGTTTCAGTCTCTCCACATCCCTGACCAAAGTGACTATTATTATTTTTGTCTTAATCACAGCTATCCCCATGAGTGTGAGATGGTATCTCACTGTGGCTTTGATTTCCATCTCCCTGATAATGAGAGATACAGAGCATCATTTCACGAGCTTTCTGCTGTATTGGCTTTGAGGAAATGTCTATTCAAGTCTTTTGCCCATTTAAAAAAAATCGTTTTATGTATTTATTTATTTATTTGGGGCTGTGATGGCTCTTTCTTGCTGCCAGGGCTATTCTCTAGTGAATAGGGCTACTCTCGAGTTCTGGTCCATGGGTTTCTCATCACAGAGGCTTGTCTTGTTGCAAAGCACAGTCTCCAGGACTCATGGGCTCTGAACTTATGGCTCCCGTGCTGTAGAGGACAGTCTTAACTGCCCCAAGGATTGTGGGATCGTCCTGGACCAGAGATCAAACCCGTCAGCTGTGCATTGGCAGGCAGATTCTTCATCTCTGAGCCACCAGGGAAGCCCTTTGGCCCATTTTTTTTTTAAAATAAGGTTGTTTATTTTCTGGTTGCTGAGTTGAGGCATATCTTTAAACATGAGTGGTGGTTCAGCAAGAGTCTGTGTGGTGGTTCAGTCGCTCAGTCGTGTCTGACTCTTGAGACCTCATGGACTGTAGCCCGCCAGGCTCCTCTGTCCATGGGATTCTCCAGGCAAGAATACTGGAGTGCATTGCCATTCCCTTCTCCAGGGGACCATCCCGACCCAGGGATCGAACCTAGGTCTCCTGCACTGCAGGGAGATTCTTTACCGACTGAGGTCTGTGTACATGAGCCAAACGTAAGTTCTGGAAACGTGAGTCTAACTCTGAGCATGAACGAGACGTCTAGAAAGCCCTCTCCCAGATGGAGTGCGGATTTCACAGGAAGTCACAGAGACCCCGAGGGCAAGAGCATTCCCCAGAGGCGGGAATATTTAGTCCAGCAACAGTGAGAAGCCTGTGCAGGAGGGAGTCAGACACAGGAGCAGGCTGAAACAGGGCGACACGGCCTCAGATTGGGGAAAGGTGATTCTAACACGCCACGGTCACCCTCTTAGAGCCAGCCAGCAGAAGGCAGAGCAGGGGATCATGGCCAAGAAGGGAGACCTCCAGAGGCTAGGAGTCAAATCCTCCAATCCCAGCTCCGCCCTGTAAGAGCTCCCTTCAGCATCCCTACAGGGTGATTGGGAGGGTCTGCGGCGTCCTACACAAGCACACTCAGCTGTGCAGACACACAGCACCTCCGCTTTTATGACACCAGAAGCAGACCGTCGTCAACACCGTCCACTTGGCAGACACCCTCTCGTTACTGAATGATCCTCACGGCAATGAGGCCTCTGAGATGCTCCCAGGAACCCACCCCCTGTTCATCCCAGGAGTGACGGAGCATCTGCCCACCTCCTCTGTCCATGTTAAGAGATGCAGCCACAGAAGCAGAGCAAGTGGAGGGGTGGCGGGGGGTGGGAGGTGGGCTTACCTTAGATTATTCCCCCATTTCCCCCTTTAGGCAAAACACCCGGCAAATGAACAGGCAAGGAACTCTAAGACAGGATGCCCGCTCTGGGGCTGACTCTGCAGACAGGCTTGAGGATTAGCTCTTTAATCTCCGTGGTGGATTAAGCGAAGGTCGCCACAGACGTGCTGGGTTTTAAAGGACTGTGGTGATTTTATCATTAATGAACAATTATCTTATTCCTTGAAACCTCAGACAGACGTCTAAATGCCAAAGGCTGATAAGTAGGCAAGGGCTTCAGATGTACAATGAAATTATCATAACTCAATTTAAAAAAATAAAATAAAAAAGGATCTTTCAAAAAGAATCCCGAGGTAGTGAGTCACCTTTTCACCGAGTGTTTCCTATCTTATCTGGTGTTGCCTTCATGTTGGCACAGCTTAAATTTAGTTCAAGGAATATTTACATGATCCTGACAAGACTTGGAAATATGCTGTTGTCTGTGTCAACACCAGACAGCTATGCCAACAGCATATTCTGTCTGTACACTCCACTAAAAGCAGCTTTTGATTTCTGGGGTTTTTTTCCCCACTAGAGGAAAGAGAAAATGCTCATATAACCCCTATACTGTTGTTGCTTGCAAATTCTGGAGCTGGAGTTGACAAGGGAGATAAAGATTAAAATAGTGTTCTTTCTTCACTATGACCCAAACTTGAAAATGAAATAAATTAAACCCATGCCTTAAAATGACAATTAAAAAAAAAAAAATGAAGCATGCCTAAGGACAAATCCTGCATTCCAAGGTTATTGCCCAAATAACCTGACATTGTGGTCCTGAAACATTGAAAATATCACTTGGGGCAGTGGACATAAATAATTTAGAAGGAACGGAACAGTCTGAACTTTGGTTGAAGGGTTTCGAATGTAGCTTCATATCAGGCAGGCCAAGAAGACTATCGTTATCCAACTATTAACATTTTTTAATCTGTGGTTCCGTGAAGTTGCCGAGAGGGAGAAGCAGAAACAGGTGTCCTTGAAAGCAATGAAACAGAAAACTAAGTTGGATCTCCCATTGATGGGACTAGATTGCTATGGTCTGTTTCCCAAGAATGTGTGACTTACAGGAGAGTGGTCTCTCCGTCTAAAACAAAATAGAGGGACATGGTGATTTTCCTCCTGGTAATTTGTGTCTTGAGCTTCCCAGGAAGTGCTGTGGTAAAGAAGGCAGCTTCCAATGCAGGAGGTGGGGGTTCGATCCCCTGGTCGGGAAGATCCCCTGGAGGAGAGCTCGGCAACCCGCTCCAGGATTCTTGCCTGAGGACGCCCATGGACAGAGGAGCCTGGCGGGCTGCAGTCCTTGGGGTCTCAGCAGAGAAGGATGTGACTTAGTGAGTAAACAATAGTTTCTGTCTTCAGAGTACTGCAACATCAAGCATATTCTACCACCTGGGGAATAAATGTGTGTGTGTGCGTGTGTGTGTGTGTGTGTGTGTGTGTGTGTGTGTGTGTGTGTGTGAAAGAGAGAGACAGATGGGCAGACAGACTTATACATACAAATCTATATGTATCAAAGCATTTATTATTCCACAAAGTCGTCTAACATAACCCAAGTCTAAACCGAGCACTTCTCCTGTATCTCTGATGCTACTTCTAATTCTTCTCTGTCCCTCTGGGCAAAACCACTTAAACCTTTTATCTCGGTTTCCTTTGTGGAAAAATGAGGGTAATAGACACCCCTTAGCCATCTCCGAGTAATGTTTTGATGCCAGCCGTGATGCGATTATGGGAGAAGAAAGCTCTGAGCTTCTGGCAGTTAGGTGCTCCATAAATATGATTAGCGAGCTCCGGAGATTTTTATCTTTTGAAACTGACAAGGATTTCTCTTCTAAAAGCTCCTATCTGTAGCCCCTGGACATGTGTTCCCGGATAACTCTTGTTTGGAGAGATCTACTTCACTCCGTGAGAGAGGCAAGGTTCTCTGCTCCGAGAGCCGCTACCCAGCGTTTGGAGAAAAAGACGTTCCGCCTCATGGAGCTGGGGGCAGGCAAGCTGCTGCCGGTTCGGGCAGGAAGATCTGGGGGCTGGGGGGGACCGGGAGGTCAGCAGATGGCCCTGCGGAGGTGGCCGGCCAGCTGGAGGGACACGCGGCAGGGGAGACTAGAGGACCTGTACAAAGGCGGTGGGCCCAGGCGGTATACGGAAGGCAAAGGAAGAGAGGAATTCAGACCTGCACACCCACGGGAGCTCCTGCTGATGCCACGGCCTCGGACGCGGAGAAGGTTCCACAGAACGAGCCCAGCTCCGAACTCTCTTTACCTGTAATGACCTTTCCTACAAATAACAAACGTTGGAGAGGCGGGCGGTGTGTGGAGGAAAGGGGACCCTCCCACACTGTTGGCGAGGGCCTGGGAATTGGGGCAGTCGCTGTGGAGAACAGGAGAGAGGAGCTATAAAATTACTAAACAAAAACGGAGCTATCGTGTGATCCGGCAATCCTACTCCTGGGCTTCTTGAGAAGACTCCAACTGGCCAAGATACATGCCCCCCGACGTTCATAGCAGCTCTCTTCACGGTATCCCAGACAAGGAAGCAATCCCAGTATCCACCAACCGAGAACTGAGTCATTAACAAGATGTGTGTGTGTGTGTGTGTGTGTGTGTGTGTGTGTTCATATGTGTACACACACATATATATATATATGTGTATATATATATATACATATATATATATGTCTTAGCCGCTCAGTCGTGTCTGACTCTCCACGACCCCGTGGACTGTAGCTCACCAGGCTCCTCTGTCCATGGGATTCTCCAGGCAAGAATACTGGAGTGGGTTGCCGTTTCCTTCTCCAGCAGATCTTCCCAAGCCAGGCATCAAACTCGGGTCTACCTGCGTCTGTAGGCAGATTCTTTGCTGTCTGAGTCGCCAGGGAAGCCAAGTATATATATATAAAACAAAATGTTATTCAGCCATAAAAAGAATGAAATGTTACCATCTGCAGCAATGTGGATGGACCTAGAGAACCTTATGCTTAGTGAGACGTCAGAGACAAATCCTGTATGATACCACTTAACGTGTGGACTAAAAAATAATACAAATGAATGTATATGCAAAAGAGACTCAGACATAGAAAACACTAGTGGTTATCACTGAGTGCTGGGAATTAGCAGTATGGGATTCATAGATATAAACTACGATAGATAAGCTATGTAAGCAACCAGGATCTGCTGTAGAGCAGAGGCAATGATACCTAGTATCTTATAATCACCTCTAATTGAATATAATCTGAAAAAAAAAACAAATGTGAATCACTATCCTTTACACCTGAAACTAACATAATTTATAAATCAACTGCATTTTTTAAAAATCAACTGTATTTAATTTTTTAAAAATGTAATGACCATTGTTGGGCTTCCCTCATAGCTCAGCTGGTAAAGAATCGGCCTGAAATGCAGGAGACCCCAGTTCAATGCCTGGGTCAGGAAGACCCACTGGAGAAGGGATAGACTATGCATTCCAGTCTTCTTGGGCTTCCCTTCTGGCTCGGCTAGTAAAGAATTTGCCTGCAATGCAGGAGACTTGGGTTCGATCCCGGGGTTGGGAAGATCCCCTGAAGAAGGGATAGGCTACCCACTCCAGTATTCTGGCCTGGAGAATTCCATGAACTGTATATAGTCCATGGAGTCGCAGAGAGTCGGACACGACTGAGCAATTTTCACCTTCATTGACCTCTGTTAAATTTCAAAGGCATCTTCTGCTAGATATATTAGAATTGTGCATTCAGCAATATAGGGAAACACAATTGGTAAAGACAGATGTGTGTGTGTGTGTGTGTGTGTGTGTGTGTGTGTGTGTGTGTGTGTGTTAGAGAGAGAGAGAAAGAGACAGAGAGAGAGCCCTGTGTGTGAGGCAGAGAAACAGAGACACAGAGGGACTGACTTTTCCTCCATACTTTTGTAAACGAGGACTGGATTATCAAGGGGGTACAGAATGAAATGCTTGAGTCCTCAAAGACTGAAACTAAAGCACAGCTCGTAAGACTCGTTCTTGATTGGTCTTCAGGATGCGTCTGAATTCTTGACCCAGTGACAACAGGGGCTCCCTCTGCATTGACAGAACTGGGCTGCAGAATCCCACAGTGCAGGCAGCTGTCCCTGTTACACTGATGACGAAACTTGGGACTGATTTTTTTTTCCCCAAGCGACAGAATGGAGTGATCTTTCAAACCGAATTTCCACTCCCAGCACAAGGAAGCCAGTCAATCTGATATACATTCCAAGGGCCTAGGCCAACAGCCAGAAATGAGATGGGGGGGGGGAAATTAGGGTAGCGAGTAGGTATTGGTTTCCTCTGCTACCTTTAGAGCAAAGGTGGTATTCTGGTAATACCGGGTTGGGGGATGTTTCTCAGGGGAGTACATTTCTGGGTCTTCAGCTTTATGGTGGGTGGCCACCAAGCTAAGCTGATCCAAGACAGGAGTGCTGGCTGTGGTTGCTTCTAGGGTGTTTCAGGCCCACAGCCAGCAATTCCATGAATGCCTGGTCCCGACATGAACCAAGAGCTTGTCAGATTGGAAAGCAGGAAGCGCATCTATTCAAACCCCCTGAAGTGTCAGTTGAAAACCTCTGACTTGGTAGTGATGGGTTACATCATAATCTTTGCTGGAGGACAGACTCTAAGAATCTCAATATTGAGAAGGCTCTTTAAGCTAATGAAACATTATCTCTCGACTAGTATGAATGATCCCCCACACAACTTCACAGCTTCTATTTCCAATCAAGGAATTTTTTTTCCCCAATAACGCTGCTAAACCCTGAATACTAGGAATACAAAGGTGAGTAAGACATGAATAATCTCTGTCCTTAAAAGATGGACAACCAAGTGTGGAAGACTGAAAACAGATACACAGAACATTTGAGAGACAGAATCGAGTAAAGGAGAGATATTTAAAGAAACTCTGAGGCACTTAACCCATCCTGGGGTACCCAGAGGGCTAGAATATGCCCAGGAATGGGATGTCGAGACTTCACAAATTGTGACCCCCAATGGTAATTAATAGCTATTTGAAAACTAGGTTTTCTCATAATAAAAAAGCAAAGTGTGACTTCCTATAACTTTTACCCACTGGTCCCAGGTCTGTCCTCAGAAGTGACACAGAGTATGACTAAATCACCACTTCCTTTCTTTGGAGTGCTCAGTCGTGTCCAACTCTTTGCGACCCCCTCAACAGCAACTCTCCTCTGTCGATGGGATTTTTCCAGGCAACAATGGACAACAAGGCGGTCGTTCCTTTCTCCGGGGATTCTTCTCAACCCAGGGATGGACCCCGTGTCTCCTGGGTGTCCTGCAGTGGCAGGTGGATTCTTTACCATGGAGCCACCCACGCGGCCCCAAGGGAAGTACACAAAGGAAACCTTAAACCTTGGCCCACGGTGAAGATGGGCATGTGATGCCCAAGGTGCCACTGGTGGGCGCGCCTGGCCACAGGCTGCAAATCACATACCTTTGGTGGGTCGGGATGGGAAAAGAGACTGAGTTTCAGAGAAGACATAGAAATGGCCAACAAGGACAGGAAAATCAAGAGGGAAATCCAGATCAAAACCTCAGTCAGATATGACCTCACAGCTCTTAGGATGGACGTGAAAGTGTGAGTCGCTCAGTCGTGCCCGACTCTGTGCGACCCCATGGACCCTGGCCCGCCAGGCTCCTCTGTCCACGGGATTCTCCAGGCAAGAATACTGGAGGGGGTTGCCATTCCCTTCTCCAGGGGGTCTTCCCGACCGAGGGACTGAACCTGAGCCTCCCCCACTGCAGGCAGATTCTTTACTGTCTGAGCCAAGATGATCATCCTCAAAAAGACAAAAACAAAACAAAACAAATGCTGGTGAGGATGCAGAGAAAAAGGAATCTACACACGATGGGTAGGAATGCAAATTACTGCAGCCACTGTGGAAAACAGTGGGAGGGCTCCTCAAAATATTTAAAACTAGAACTACCATACGGCTCAGCAACTCCACTCCTGGGCATATTTTCACAGGCAATGAAAACAAGATCTCGAAGAAAAGTCCACAGTCGTGTTCGATACAGCTTCATCCACAATAGCTAAGATGTGGAAACAACCTAGATGCCCATCTATGGAAAAAGGGATAAAGGTAAGACACACACACGCACGCACACACACACAGAAATACTATTCAGCCATAAGAAAGAATGAAATGGGGCCATTGGCAACAAATTAGATGCACCTTGAGGGCACGATGCTAAATGAACTGACAGAAAGACAAACACTGTATGACCTCTCTCATACGTGCAGTGGGATATACGGAAAGAGTAACACGGAAACATGGATCAGTATATGTAAAATCAGACAGCCAATGGGAATTGGCTATATGACTCAGGGAGCTCAAACCAGGGCTCTGTGACCACCTAGAGGGGTGGGATGGGGAGGAAGGTGGAAGGGGGGTTCAAGAGGCAGGGGACATATGTATACCCATGGGTGATCCCTGGTAATGTTTGACAGAAACCAACACAATTCTGTAAAGCCACCATTATCCATCAATTAAAAAAAATAAATAAATGCAGACTCTTAGAAACAGACAGTAGAGTGGTGGTTCCCAGGGGCTAGGGGCTGGGATTGGAAATGTGGAGATGGTATTCACAAAGTACAAGAATACCAGCTCTAAGAGGAATAAATTCCAGGGACATGACGCACAGCACGGGGAACCACAGTTAACAGCACCATCTTATACACGTGAACGCTTAATGCTCTCACCACCACGGAAATGGACGGAAGTTATGCTCGGTCACTTCAGTCGTGTCCAGCTCTTTGGATTCCATGGACTGTAGCCCGCCGAGTTCCTCTGTCCGTGGGATTCTCCAGGCAACAATACTGGAGTGGGTTGTCATTTTTTCCTCCTCCAGGGGATCTTCCCGACCCAGGGATCGAATCCAGGTCTCCTGCATTGCAGGCAGATTCTTTATCTGCTGAGTCACCTGGGAAGCCTTCTGAAGTGAAATATGTGAAGCGATTCAGGTGTTAGCTAACTCTATGGTGGTAGTCATTTCACAGTGTATAAGGGTATCAAATCATAACACGTCTCCCTTTTAAACCTACACAACATCAAGGGTCAGTCATACCTCAATAAAGAAGGAAAAGATCACGGCATCCTGTCCCATCACTTCATGGCAAATAGACAGGGAAACAATGGAAACAGTGACAGACTTTCTCTTCTGGGCTCCAAAATCACTGCAGATGGTGACTGCAGACATGTAATTAAAAGACGCTTGCTCCTTGGAAGAAAAGCTATGACCAACCTAGACAGCGTATTAAAAAGCAGAGACATTACTTTGTCAGCAAAGGTCCGTCTAGTCAAGGCTCTGGTTTTTCCAGTAGTCATGTATGGATGTGAGAGTTGGACCATAAAGGAAGCTGAGCGCCGACAAAGTGATGCTTTTGAACTGTGGTGTTGGAAAAGACACTTGAGAGTCCCTTGGACTGCAAGGAGATCCAACCAGTCCATCCTAAAGGAAATCAGTCCTGAGGTGTTGGAGAAGACTCTTGAGAGTTCCTTGGACTGCAAGGAGACCCAACCAGTCCATCCTAAAGGAAATCAGTCCTGAATGTTGACTGGAAGGACTGATGCTGAAGCTGAAACTCCAAAACTCTGGCCACCTGATGAGAAGAGCCAACTCACTGGAGAAGATCCTGATGCTGGGAAAGACTGAAGGTATGAGGAGAAGGGGACGACAGAGGATGAGACGGCTGGATGGCATCACCGACTCAATGGACATGAGTTTGAGCAAGCTCCGGGAGTTGGTGATGGACAGGGAGGCCTGGTGTGCTGTGGTTCATGGGGTCACGAAGCATCGGACATGACTGAGCGACCGAGCTGAACTGAAAGAAGGAGAACAGGCTGAGAAGCCTAAGTCACAAGTCCTCATGTGGTCTCCTCCGCCCGTGTGAGGAGTCAGATCAACGTGGGCTGGATTCCACTCTGACACCTTCCCTGAAGTCACCATCAGGACAACATAATGGAGAGGTCCTGCAGCCTCCTCCTTAGGCTTCTGCCCACCCCAGAGACTGCTGGTTGACGCTTTCCGGGCCTGGGGAGGAAGGGGTGATCAAGCATGTCTCCTCTGCCCCAGGGGCATCTCCGCTGTGAGCAGATGGTACTGATGGAGAGTCATCCATCCCCAGGATGGTCCCTGGGGCCACGGGCTATGTCCCTTCTATTCAGTGTGTGAGCAGAGGGACACTGGAGAACACACTGGGGACAATTAGCATGTGTCTAGGAGCAAGTGTTGGCCTGGACAAACCCTGGCCCTCGGCACTTGGACCTCACGGCAGCCCAGGGCATTGTGCCTACATTCTAAACGCCTCTGACAACGGCCGACACTTCCCGCCTGCAGTGCCCTTCTCTGCTCGTACCCACCACCCACCACCCGCCACCACCTCAGGGTTGTGACTTCCGTGCAGACCCCCAGCTGATAAGGTAGCTTCCACGCTGACCCTGTACGGCCTCTGGGCGTTCAGTCCTACGTACGGCTCCGGTCTCCTGCCCCAAGGTGGCTTCCCTGGTGGCTTAGACTAGTAAAGAATCTGCCCGCAAACGCAGGACACTCGAGTTTGATCCCTGGGTGGGGAAGATCCCCTGGAGGAGGACGTGGCAACCCACTCCAGTGTTCCTGCCTGGAGAATCCCATGGACGGAGGAGGCTGGAGGGCTACAGTTCAAAGGGTCGCAAAGAGTCGGACACGACTGAGCGACTGAGCACACCCCAAGCCCTCTGCATCAGCTCCCGGCTTCACCCAGGCAGAGACTGCAAAAGAGCACACATTTTCGTTTCCTATTATTGTGGATGTGTTGTTATTTCTGAGGCTTCAGGACACCACCTCCCCTGCAGGTTAAGCTAATTGACCACACACAGTACTACGGTTCTGTTTGAAGAGCTCCTCTCAGTGCTATTTCGGGAAGGGCCGGGGATAATTAGACACCAAAGGCTCTCGGTTTGAAGGCTGCTAAGAGCATAAAGTCAGTCTGCCTCACAGACTGCGGCAGAGGCCCCCCGGGATTTATCGTCAAACTTCCCTTCTCCGGCCCAGGTAGACCCTACCCCCTACCCCCCAAAGAGGGCACCACGGAGCTCAGGTAGGCTGCAAAAGCCCGCATGGTTCTACAGCCTGGCTGCTTGCTGTCGCAGGTGGAGTTTGCCCTCCGTTAAAAAGCCTTTGCTGGCGGGGCTAGCAGGAAGTGAGAACAGATTTCATTTTACCTGCTGAGCACCTGTGGGAAAACCAAGGCTTTGTTTTGCCTTGGCGGCCGAGGTTCCTTAAGCGCGCTTCCTAAAACTGGATATGACCCACAATCTATTTGATATACGCCCACCCACACACACAGCAAAGCTTGTGAGCTTTCAGGGTACAGACCCAACTATTTTTTCCCCCCCAAGAGAGAAGTTAACAGGAGTGAATGTGGAATATTCACTTTACCTTTTCCTCATCAGTTTAAGTGTATACGGTTCTGCCCTGGTGGCTCAGCTGGTAAAGAATCGTCCTGCAATGCAGGAGACCCAGGTTCAATCCCTGGGTTGGGAAGATCCCCTGGAGGAGGAAATGGCAACCCACTCCAGTATTCTTGCCTGGAGAATCCCATGGACAGAGTCCGTGGGGTCACAAAGAGTCGGACACGACTGAGAGACTAACACACAGATACATACACACATACACCCCATTTAAATCTATATAATTGCAAATAAGGAAAATAATATAACTGAAATTATATTCATCATAAACGCACCATGAGCACACTTTTTTTGTGTGTGTGTATTAGGCTAAACATCTTTCAGGTATTTCACATCAAAGATAATTTGAGAAACAGAACAAGTACTTTTTTGAGATCTCAGCACTTTGGAGAAAAACCAAGTGCTGGAGAGGAACTAAGGAAAACAGAAATTCCTCTTTTACAGACCAAGCCGTGTGTACTCATTTCCGCCCTGGTGATGTGGTTGGTTAACCAGGGAACAGAACAGGCGTGTGGTCTTCTTCTACCTTGAGAGTATCATTATTTTAAAAAGATAAACACGTGATGATTAATGCGAGCTTTCCAGAAACCATATCTCTTCCTTACGAGTTTGTGCCAGTTAGAGCCAAACCGGCATTCTCACACAGCGGAAGTTGGAATAAAAGGCAGCCCCTTGCTTTTATAACGGGAAGATGTTTATTTGAGCAGCATACCACTTGGTGGCTAGAAAAGACAAAAAAAAAATATCGGCCGAGGTTTAAGCAACAGAACCTCAGACCCTTATCAAGCTCACCCCTCGGTTCCTGCGACCTCTCTAGAGATGCCGGTGGTCACAAGAGGAGAATCTCCCATGGACTCATAGGACAAAAATACTGAAATTAAAAGATGCTTGCTCCTTGGAAGAGAAGCTATGACCAACCTAGACAGCATATTGAAAAGCAAAGACATTACTTTGCCAACATAGGTCCATCTAGTCCAAGCTATGGTTTTTCCAGTAGTCATGTATGGATGTGAGAGTTGGACTATAAAGAAAGTTGAGCACCAAAGAATGAATGCTTCTGAACTGTGGTGTTGGAGAAGACTCTTGAGAGTTTCTTGGACTGCAAGGAGATCCAGCCCGTCCATCCTCAAGGAAATCAGTCCTGACTATTTACTGGAAGGACTGATGCTGAAGCTGAAACTCCAAAACTCTGGCCACCTGATGCAAAGAACTGACTCTTTGGAAAAGACCCCGATGCTGGGAAAGATTGAGGGTGGGAGGAGAAGGGGATGACAGAGGATGAGATGGTTAGACGGCATCACTGACTCAATGGACATGAGTTTGAGCAAGCTCCTAGAGTTAATGATGGACAGGGAAGCCTGGCTGCGATTCATGAGGTGGCAAAGAGGCAGATGTGACTGAACTCTTTGCGACCCCATGGACTACAACTCACCAGGTTCCTCTGTCCATGGGATTCTCCAGGCTAGAAGGCTGGAGTGGGTTGCCCTGCCCTCCTCCTGGGGATCTTCGCCACCCAGGGATGGAACCTGAGTCTCTTATGCGTCCTGCAGAGGCAGGCAGGTTCTTGACCATTAGTGCTGCCAGGGGGAGTCCTCACCAACCGTTGGAGCATCTCCTTTTTTATCACTTTGGGCGAGGACTTGGCTCCTGCTGGCAGAGAGCTGTCTAATGTGGGAATTGGTGGGGAGGGGGAGAAGAAGGGCTCTCTCAAGCCTTCACGAAGGTGGAAGCATGTGTGTGCGTTCCGGGCACGCTGTCACAGCGAAAGGCGCCTTGTGGAAGTCCACGGCAGTGCTGAATTCACGGGGGATGGTCTTCACCCTTTGGCCTCAGTGGGGATGAGGGTTCAGTAGACCTTCTCAGCGGGGAGGCAAAGGATGAAGGCGGGGCAGTGAGAACCGCTCAGGGCTCGCAATGCAGCACCATCGTGCTTCTGTGGAGAAAGACCCAGAGGCTTGCGTTGACGCAGACTCGGCGTGTGTCGGGTTGACGGGCACGTTTATGGAGAACGCTGCTGAACTGTTCGGCTGATCTAAGTAAACCCGGGCAACCCAACTGCCGGTCTCAGCTCGGGTCACATCCAGAGGGAAACCAACTCTGACACGCACAGAAGCCCCAGAAATAATTCAATCATTTATAATTTTTCTCCCAAGTCCATCAAAAGGATCAGCATTTTCTTGTCTTAAGACATTTATTTCTTTGGCTGCGCCATGGGGGATCTTTGTGAACTCTTGAGTTGCGACGCGTGGGGTCCAGTTTCCCCATCGAACCAGGGACCCCTCCGCTGGGGAGTGTGAGGTCTTAGTTTCTGGGCCACCAGAGAGTTCCCAAGGCCGCTGCTTTCATCTTTGCTAGCTTCACGTGGTATTCGGCTCCAATAAGGATCCTTTCCTTATAAAATATACGCACTGCTTTTCATTTCAATGGCAGCTGTGTGGAAATGGCAGTTTTGCTATTACTGGTGCCACCTCAAAAATGAAGAAAATTGAACCCCATGGGCCAGCTGGGGTGGGATCTAATTCCTTAGCAGCCTAGAAATCATTGGCTGAGGGCTCGCGCTACAGACCAGAGACCCTCGGAGGCCCAAACCAGATTCTGTCCCCATGCAGATGCCTTTAATTCCCCCTCTACCTCCTTATGCTGTGCTGTGGGTAGTCGCTCAGTTGCGTCTGACTCTTTGCAAACCCCGTGGACTGTCGTCCGCCAGGCTCCTCTGTCCATGGGGTTCTTTAGGCAAGAGTACTGGAGTGGGTTCCCATGCCCTCCTTCTCCCGCATGGCAGGTGGATTCTTTACCATCTGAGCCACCAGGGAAGCCCCTGTACCCTCTCACGCTGCATCAAAAGGCCACGCCAACTGCTTAGCAGTGCCGGGGAGACGTGTTTTGTGTCAACTGTCACAAACCACTGGTTAACCTCTTAGGTTTGGAATGTCTTAGGTAAACAGTTTTGAGTTGCAGATTTGCTGAAAATTATACACACCCGCACAGATACTGTTCAATCACGTCTCCATGATTTGTTATTGCGGCTAGCAATTTTGTACTCATGTTGTCAAAACGGAAGCCGTGATGGCTGGGTATAGTTTTGGAGACCTTTGCTGGATCATCCCATGCACAGAATGCTCATGGACGCCTCAGTTTTTGATACTTGATGCAAAAAGTCCCAGAAGCAGGCGAAGGGCGGAGTTCTGCCTAATTTTCAGGATGATCTAATAGGGCTGATTTTATGCACAATTAAACAACAGAATTAAAGACCAAAGCATCCTTTCCCAAGTGGTTTTATCATTCCACCTGCAGAGTCATTTTCTCTGCTGTTGCTGTCAGCATTCCTCGGGTTTATTTTCAGCATTCAAGACACGGCCTCCATAGAATCAACCAAGTGGACTGTGGCACCCCCTCGCCAGCTTCAGACCGTCCGTCTACCCTGCTTCTGTCGTGATAAAGGAGAAGACGCCTCTGTTACTTTGTGGAGCTATGACTAATTGTATTTCCAAGTGCAGGGTCCAAGTCTATAGATGTTTTATCCATACCGAGAGGAGTCTTTAGTGCAGAGGTGTCAAAAGACATGGTTATCTTAGAGCCTTATTGAATATTACTGAGAGGGCTCTTTGAGCCACCAGGGAAGCCCTACCAATTCCATCGATCTATCAACTTAACGTCAGCACAACACTCTCTTGATTACTGAAGCTTTATGATATCTCTTGAAATCAGTCAGTGTCAGTCATTCAACTTTATTCTCTTTTTTTTTTTTCAAAGTGATTCGGCTATTCCCGGTGTTTTGAATTTCACCATGGGTTTGCGATCAGCTGGATAATTTTAAAGAAAGAAGCCTTCTAGGATTTTGGTTGGGATCATGTTAAACCTACCGATCAACTCATGAAAAATGGAAAATCTTAATATTCAGTCTTTCAACCTATAAACAATGCACAGCTCTCCGTTTATTTAATTTATTTCTCTCAAGATTTTTTGTTTGTTTGTGTTTGAGGTTTTTGCCTTACAGGTTTTCGCACCTTCTTTCTCAAATTTATCCCTGAATATGTCATACTTTTGTGTGCTAGGTATGCCTAGTTGCTCAGTTGTGTCCGACTTGTTGAGGCCTCGTGGACTGTAGCCCGCCAGGCTCCTCTGTCCATCGGATTCTCCAGGCAAGAATACTGGAGTGGCTTTGTCCATTCCCTTCTCCAGGGGATCTTCCCACTCCTGGGATCAAACTGGCATCACTGCGTCTCCTGAGTTGGCAGGTGGATTCTTTACCACGAGCGACACCTGGGAAGCCCCTGAAACCAGTGTGCACACGGTCTGAGGAGTAACATTAAGGCCAACAGCTGTGTAACCACCACCCAGGGTGACAATTAAAACACGGCAGCACCCCCAGAAAATTTCCCTCCCCATGTGCTTTGTCTCCATCAAAAGCACTTCCTCTTCTCCTGGAAAGATCATTCCTAGCTTGCTTTTTATGGATTTCATTCTTTCTGCTCTTTGAAAATAATGAATGCATTGCTAAACAACCCTAGTTGAAAGCAGTTTGGTTTTACTGCTTTCTGCAACAATATAAATTAAATCACTTATCAGAATGCTGATTCCTGTTAGCAGATATACTGTGATGAAAGGGGGAAATCTACTAGAGTCTCGAGAATGAGAAATTTTGCTGGCTTCAAGGCAGGATCGCTGAGAATCAACAGTGGCCCCTGACTACCAGGAAGTCTTTTCTAAGCCAAGCCTCTCTTGACATTTGTCATGCTCTCTTCAATGACTAGAATGATGGTCCAAGGCGCTGCTAGGACTATGCCCGATGGCATAAAATACAGATGAAAGAAAAGTCACCATGAGTGGTGGCAGACGGTTATCATCTTGGAAGTGTAGTGAAAACTCCCCGCTGGATAGCCTTGAACACGTCGCTTCATCCCATCTAGCCCTGACTTTTCTGATCCCTAACTCCTTGGGGGATGGGGTATCTTGTGGTTGGGAGGGACCCAGAGCTTTCACAGGTCTCCTGACTTTCAAATACCCTGCTTTCAAGAGACACCGGCATCTCTGAATCCCAGGGGAGACAAGCTTTGTCTTCCCTTTATTAAAAAGGGCAATTGTACTAAATCTTCAAGGCACAGAACTTGAGTCAATTCATCGTAGAAAGACCATGAAAAGTGATAAATACCCTATGTCAACCTTGAAATTAGATTTAGCACTTTTCACTATAAAAACTTCAGAATTCTTAGGTAAGCAAATAGATGCTTTTGCTTAATTGCTTTACATCATCAGATATCAATCTTCATGATGGGGGGCTGTGTGGTTCATTTTTCTTTTTTTCAAGATTTTTTTTTTTTTTTTTATGTGAACCATTCCCAAAGTCTTTACTGATTTTTGTTACAATATTGCTTCTATTGTCTATGTTCTGGTTTTTTGGTGGTGAGATCTTAGCTCTCCAGGGATGGAAGCCACAACCGCCTGTGTTGGAAGCCAAAGTCTTAACCTCTGGAGCACTAGGGAAGTCTCCATGTCATTGAGTTCACCAAGGAAGGGATGGGAGTCCAGGCACCCTTTCTGAATGGGGATCTCTGTGGAGGTTCTAAGTTCGTGTGTGTCAGACTCCACCATAAAACCTCAGGGGCTCAGACCACACAGACCTCCTATTCTCCTACTGAATTGAGAGGCCTATATTATGGAAGCTCTCAGAACTATAAATGTGTGTTTCTTTCATGTCACACACTAGAGAAGGAAATGGCAACCCACTCCAGGATTCTCGCCTGGGACATCCCATCAACAGAGGAGCCTGGTGGACCCCAAGTCCATGGAGTTGCAAAGGACTTGGACATGACTTAGCGACGAAACAACAAAATACACACACACACACACACACACACATATGTGCAGAACTGTAATAATCACACTGTTGGCCGTGTCCTCACCCTCTCTTTTTTTTTTTAAATCTTCAAAATTACATTTCTGGACCCAGGGCTCTGAGACACAAAATGAAACAGCTCCTGTCCAACGGGCCGACACGCCGCTGCTCGCGAAAACTCGAAACGTCCCACTGGGATTCTCATTTCTTACATCAGCAGGACTAGCTTTCTACCACCAGAGAGTGTGTTTTACCTTTGTTAGGGGGTAAATCTTGTTTCTGATTAGGAACTTATTAGATGTCAAAATGTGATGCTCTCTTGATGGATTCAAGTGGGCTATTTTTTTTTGGCCAGGGTCGGGGGGTGCGGTAAAAGTATTTCTTTTGCTTAAACCTTTATTTTGTTACCATGTGCTGTGTGCTTAGTCGCTCTGTCGTGTCTGATACTTTTCAGTCCTGTCCGACTCCTTGTGACCCCGTGGACGATAGCCCACCAAGGCTCCTTTGTCCATGGGATTCTCTAAGCAAGAACACTGGAGTGGGTTGCCATGCCCTCCTAAGGGGAATCTTCCCAACCCAGGGATTGAACCCAGGTCTCCCACGTTGCAGGTGGATTTTTTGCCATCTAAGCCACCAGGGAAGCCCCTTGTTACAATCCTATTTCTGCTTTTTATGTTCTGGGGGTGGAGTCGGGGGAGGTTTGGCCAGGAGGCATGGGGGGATCTTACCTCCCCGACCAGGGGTTAAGCCGCACCTCCTGCATTGGAAGGCAAAGTGTTGACCTCTGGACTACCAGGGAAGTCCCCCGGGTACTTAGCAATTTTGTTCCTGGCACATTACTTTGAAATAGGGAAGATGAACTTCCTTAGGACAAGGTAAACTCACAGTTGAAAACTACTCTGATGTCATGATTAAATATGTTCAGAATAAAAGACTCTTCAAACATGAACGCACATGAAACGCAGCACACAAAACCTCCCAGGACATCCTAATCTTTGGATTTTAATCAGAGTTCATTGGCATGTATATTTGCTCACTTCTTTAGATAAAAACGTAACGTATATGAGCTACTGCTTGTGATGACATTTGTAATAAAGAATAGTTGTAAGCTCCTGCTTGTAATGACATTTGTAATAGAAATAACTGTAAGCTCCTTTCAAGCAAGGGCTTTATGAAGACACAAGTGTGGAATGAATGTAGACAAATGCAAATAATGCATGAGTGAAATGAGACTGACATTAAATATCAGATATAACCACATCGGTGCATACTGGTTACAGAACCAGTGGCTTTCACATTGAATGTGAGAAAAATCGAGTCAGTCCATTTTACGGTTATGGAAGACATGTATGATTCCTGAATTGTTCTTGATTTAAACAGAATGCTTTGTTTTTGAAATCTTTAGAACCTTAAAATGCACACGGCCAAGAGAAAGGAGACAGCATGAAAAGGCACAGCACAGTGTCGTTCAACTAGATGACTTTTTAGGAAAGTGAAAACTAAAGAAGGCTGAATGCAGAAGCATTGATGCTTTCGGACTGTGGTGGTGCTGGAGAAGACTCTTGAGAGTCCCTTGGACAGCAGGGAGATCCAACCAGTCAACCGTAGAGGAAATCAACGCTGAATAGTCATCGGGAAGACTGATGCTTCTTCTAGAACTAATAGCCGAAAAAGATGTCCTTCTCATCATGGGGGACTAGAATGCAGAAGTAGGAAGTCAAGAGATACCTGGAGTAACAGGCAAGTTTGACACTGCAGTACAAAATGAGGCAAAGCAAAGGCTAACAGAGTTTTGCCACGAGACTGCACCGGTCATAGCAAACAGCCTCTTCAAACAACACAAGAGAAGACTACACGGCATCACTAGATGGTCAATTCCGAAATCAGATTGATTATATTCTTTGTAGCCAAAGATGAAGAAGCTCTATACAGTCAGCAAAAACAAGACCGGGAGCTGACTGTGGCTCAGATCATGAACTCCTTATTGCCAAATTCAGACTGAAATTGAACAAAGCAGAGAAAACGACTAGACCATTCAAGTATGACCTAAATGAAATCCCTTACAATTACACAGTGGAAGTGAGAAATAGATTTAAGGGACTAGATCTGATAGAGTGCCTGGTGAACTATGGACGGAGGTTCGTGACATTGCACAGGAGGCAGGGATCAAGACCTTTCCCAAAATAAAGAAATGCAAAAAGGCAAACTGGCTGTCTGAGGAGCCCTTACAAATAGCTGTGAAAAGAAGAGAAACTAAAGGCAAAGGAGAAAAGGAAAGAAATACCCATTTGAATGCAGACTTCCAAAGAATAGCAAGGAGAGATAAGAAAGTCTTCCTCAGTGATCAATGCAAAGAAATAGAAGAAAACAATAGAATGGGAAAGACTAGAATCTCTTCAAGAAAATTAGAGATAACAAGGGAATATGTCATGCAAAGATGGGGTCATTAAAGGACAGAAATGGTATGGACCGAACAGGAGCAGGAGATATTAAGAAGAGGAGGCAAGAATACTCAGAAGAACTGTACAAAAGAGATCTTCATGACCCAGATCATTACGATGGTGTGATCACTCACCTAAAGCCAGACATCCTGGAATGCAAAGTCAAGTGGGCCTTAGGGAAGCATCACTATGAATAAAGCTAGTGGAGGTGACAGAATTCCAGTTGAGCTATTTCAAACCTAAAAGATGATGCTATGAAAGTGCTGCACTCAGTATGCTGGGAAATGTGGAAAACTCAGCAGTGGCCACAGGACTGGAAAAGGTCAGTTTTCATTCCAATGCCAAAGAAAGGCAATGCCAAAGAATGTTCAAACTACCACACAATTGCACTCATCTCACACGCTAGCAAAACAATGCTCAAAATTCTCCCAGCCAGGCTTCAATAGTATGTAAACTGTGAGCTTCCAGATGTTCAAGCTGGATTTAGAAAAGGCAGAGGAACCAGAGATCAAATTGCCAACATCTCTTGGATTATCAAAAAAGCAAGAGAGACTACAAAATAATCTATTTCTGCTTTATTGATTATGCCAAAGCCTTTGACTGTGTCAATGACAAGAAACTGTGGAAAATTCTTAAAGAGATGGGAAGACCAGATCACCTGACCTGCCTGCTGAGAAATCTGTATGCAGGTCAAGAAACAACAGTTAGAACTAGACATGAACAACAAACTGGTTCGAAATAGGGAAAGGAGTATGTCAAAGCTGTATATTGTCACCTTGCTTATTTAACTTATATGCAGAGTACATCATGAGAAATGCTGGGCTGGAAGAAGCACAAGCTGGAATCAAGATTGCTGGGAGAAATATCATTAACCTCAGATAAAGTGAAAGAGGAGAGTGGAAAAGCTGGCTTAAAACTAAACATTTAAAAAACGAACATCATGGCATCCAGTCCCATCAGTTCATGGCAAATAGATGGGGAGACAATGAAAACAGTGAGAAATTGTATTTTCTCGGGCTCCAAAATCCCTGCAGATGGTGACTGCAGCCATGAAATTAAAAGACATTTGCTCCTAAGAAGACAAGCTATGACAAACGTAGACAGCGTATTAAAAAGCAGAGACTTTCCTTTGCTGACAAAGGTCCATCTGGTCAAAGGTATGGTTTTTCCAGTAGTCATGTATGGATGTGAGAGTTGGACTATAAAGAAAGCTGAGCACCAAAGAACTGATGCTTTTGAACTGTGGTGTTGGAGAAGCCTCTTTAGAGTCCCTTGGGCTGCAATGAGATCAAGCCAGTCCATCCTAAAGGAAATCAAGCCTGAATACTTATTGGAAGGACTGATGAACTCCAACATTTTGGCCACCTGATGCGAAGAGTTGACTCATTGGAAAAGACCCTGATGCTGGGAAAGACTGAAGGCAGGAGGAGAAGGGGACGACAGAGGATGAGACGGCTGGATGGCATCACCAACTCAATGGACATGAGTTTGAGCAAGCTCCAGGAGTTGGTGATGGACAGGGAGGCCTGGTGTGCTGCAGTCCATGGGATCACATTCAGACATGACTTAGCAACTGAACAACAAAAACAATGAGGATGGTGAAAAGAAAAAAAATCTGTGATTGCCAGGGATGAAGGAGGAGGGGAGTGGTTAGGCAGAGCACAGATGCTTGTAAACTGTGGGCTTCACTAAATAACCAGGTAACAATACTGGCTCGTCAGCTGTAATAGACACACCACACTAAAGTGAGATGGTAATAAGATGGGAGAGAAGCCGGTAGATAGAGGATAGAAACAGGGAGATAATAGAGGAAAGAAACAGGGAGATAGATGGTAGAAGTAGGTAGATTAATGACAGATAGATGATACACAGATGGACAGACAGGCAATAGCAACAGGCAGGCAGGCAGACAGACAGAGAGAACAGCTATATAGACGTGCAGGTGTACATACAGCATTTATTCCCATTCCTACGATGATTTCCGTTTTCTCCTTTCCCTTCCAGTTTCTCTGTGGAAGGCACTTCCTGTCTGAGCTCAACATGCCGCTGAGCAAGAAGTCTGCAGCCCCGATGAACACAGTGGATATTAACAGGAAATCGCAGGGGAGGATCCCCTGGGGGTATGAGCCACGGAGGCGGAGGCGACAGGGGAAGGATTCAGATTTGATGTGGAAATCATCCTTGGGAGTCCCCAGGGGTGCCACACGCAGTGACTTTACATTTTCAGGGTTTAAGATCACCTTTTAGTCACATTGAAGAGGGAGGTGGAGTGTGTGGATTTTTTGAAGAGAGATTAAAGACAGATGTTGGTTTTGATACCTCTTCCGTGACTTATTTCAACAAAATATAAGGTTTTAGAAGGAGAGAGGGGTTACCCGTGCTCAGTAGGTAGGGAAACTATTCAATACTGAAAAACAAATACAATTCCCTGAATGTATACACCTCTGGTGGTGCAGGAATTAATACATCCGATTCAGTAACTTCATATTATAACAAATCTGTGGTCAATTGAAACAGGGCCACTTTAGGAGAAAAACATCAGTCTTAAAGGAGAAATGAGCCCTATATTCAAGTCTGAGCTCCATATCCCGTGAGGATGGATGCTCTCTGTTTATCTCTGACTGCCCTTTCCTCCTTCACGCAGGAAGTTTTCTTTTGAATGTTTACAGTAGACATTTATTTTTTTTTAAAAAGGGCATCTCTGAGCCAGCCATTACCACAGCTCATCTGAGAATTAATCTGATATATATATATATATGAGTTTATTTTGGAACTTTCTTGAAATGGCATGTAACGACGTTGGTTTGGAAATGACTCCCCCCGTGGTGAGTTCCCTTCACGCGTGCTGTTGTGGATAAGTGTAGGCTGGTGGCTCAGATGGTAAAGAATCCGCCTGCATGCGGGAGACCTGGGTTCAGTCTGTGGGTCAGGAAGACCCCCTGGGGGAGGAAATGGCAACCCACTCCAGTATTCTTGCCTGGAGAACCCCAAGGACAGAGGAGCCTGGCAGACTACAGTCCATGGGGTTGTAAACAATCAGATATGAGCGACTGAGCGACTAACTTTGGGGGCGTGATACTGGCATTCTCGTTAAACTGTGAGTCTAGTAAGTGGAGAAAACAGCCCAGAATGATACTTCTTTTCTCAACTTTCTCCAGGCCACCATGGGATTTGGGTTATGATTCGGAAGACCAGCCATTCCAGTCCTAGAAGGTGTATGTCAATTTCTTCCCCTGAGCTCAGACCCTGTGACCCTCACAGGGAAGGTTAGGGGTTGGGGTACAGGGAACACCATCATACAGACATCTACCGTGTCAATCTTTTGTCCAATAGAGGGTGCGCGCTCAGGAAAGAGGGAAGTTCCAGAGCCTGACCGTCTGCCCTCTGGGGTTGCAACTCCACCTTGAACATCAGTCTGGAGACAGAGTCTTTCATGAAGCAGATCTGTCAAACCAGCCCCGTCTCTAGCTGCCCAGGAAAAGCGGTCCAGCGGGCACCACCTTCATCTCCGGACCTCCGGACGCAGGCATCTGTGTCAGCCCAGAGCTTGGTGCATGTCCTAGGAGTTGGCTTAGCCCCATCGTGGCCCCGCCCTGAGAAGTCAGCTGAATGCTGCTGCCTCAGGGGTGGACACGGTGCCCTGGGCAAGGATCCTCACAAGAGGGTTAGAGAAGATGAGTACCATGTACCGCCCTGCACTGCCCCTCGCGTGCCCAGGGGCACATCCTTTCCCAACCTGATGCCACGGCCCTCCCGCTGCCCAGAATGGAGGCAGGCTTGCCTCCTGCACCTGGTAATTCAGTAAAAGAAGCTGGCACTTGGGGATACTTTGGATGCCCACGGTCAGCTGTCAGTAGACATCCTTTTCTTTTTTTCAAGGAGGGCATTAACTCAGTCAGTCATCGCCATGGCTTATTCAAGAATTAATCTCACAGTTGTAAGTTGATTTTGGAACGCTCTTAAAATAGTGTGTGGCCTTCCCTGGTGGCTCAGCTGGTAAAGAACCTGCCTGCAGTGTGGGAGACCTGGGTTAGATCCCTGGATTGGGAAGATCCCCTGGAGAAGGGAAAGGCTACCCACTCCCGTATTCTGGCCTGGAGAGTTCCATGGACTGTACAGTCCGTGGGGTCGCCAAGAGTTGGACACGACTGAGCGACTTTGCTCTTCACTAAAATAGTGTGTAACGATGTCAGTTTGGAAATTTCCTCCACGGTCCCAGCAAGTTGCCACTCAGACGTTTCTCCTCTACCACTCCCTACTCAAAAGCCTGTCCGTACCATCAAAATGCAATGAATGGATAAAGAAGTTGTGGTACATCTACACCATGGAATATCACTCGGCCATAAAAAAAGGAAAGCCTTTGAGTCCGTTCTAATGAGGTGGATGAACCTAGAACCTATTATACAGAGTGAAGTAAGTCAGAAAGAGGAAGTTAAATATCATATACCAATGCATATATACAGTTTAGAAAAATGGAATTTATTTACAGGGCAGCAATGGAGAAACAGACATCAAGGACAGACTAATGGATATGGGGAGAGGATGAGATGTATGGAGAGAGTAACCTGGAAACTTCCATTACCATATGTAAAATAAGATAGCCAATGGGAATTTGCTGTATGTCTCAGGAAACTCAAACAGGGGCTCTGTATCAGCCTAGGGGGTGGGGTTGGGAGGGAGATGGGAGGGAGGTTCAAAAGGGAGGGGACATATGTATACCTCTGGCTGATTCATGTTGAGGTTTGACAGAAAAGAGCAAAATTCTGTAAAGCAATTATCCTTCAATAAAAACAATTCAAAAACATTTTTAAATGTGATGTTTCATCAAAAATCAAAATGTGACTCCCTCTTATTAGCCAAAAGGGAGCACTCTGATAGGAGGAGTGGGGCGGGGAAGTTATGTTCTCCAGGGCCTCTGTATTTTCACAAGGGGATTCACAGGCTATGTGAGGAGTCGCTGTGGAGTTCTGCGTGGAAGGACAAGGGCAGGACCCAGCCTGGATCAGGGCAAGGAGAGAGATGTGGGCTCAGGAGTGTTTGTCAGGGACGTGATTTGTACAAGCTGGTGGCCGCGTCCTCTGCAAGCTGTAAACAGACATCTGGTATGGTGAGCTGGGAGGACGCAGTCTGAGAGACCTTTAGTGACTGGGTCATGCTGGATTTGCAGGATTAGATGCACTTTCAGGGCAAAATGTCAACCACTTCAGGAGTCCTTTCCTCTCTGCTTGCCCTCCCTTCCGTCAGCCTGTTCTTAAGTCCCTCCCCTTCTGTCTGCAGCCTCAACTATGGAAAGACATTTCAACCCTGTCCACCGGCCAGGGGTCCTCGTTCTGTTTCGGATCAAGGTAAGATTCCCTTGCACAACGCTGTACCGTCGGGGGTTACAAAGCACCTCCTTCTCTTTCTACTCACTTTGAACCATTCAGTCCACAGAAAACGACACGAGACAGAAGATTCTCCCCAGTCTCGCTTTTCCCCTGGAGGGAAAGCCCTGTGTCTTTGCTCCCCTGATGGGTCAAGTTTCTCAAGTGTATCTCCCCTCGTGGTGTCAAGCCCTTCCCTTTCATCTTCTCCAGTCTGTCCGTGGCCTCCAGAATTCTTCCCGTCCAAGCACAGGTAACCAGACTGCGTGTCCATCACTCTGTCCAGAAGATCCCTGGTCTCCTGGCCGTATTTCGAGGCGGACTTTCACTTCTGTTATTTCTTTCTTTGGCTGTGTCGGGTCAGGTCTTAGTTGCAGCTGTATCATGTGGGATTTTAGTTCCCCAAACAGGGATGGAACCCATGTCCCCTGACTTGCAAGGTAGGTTCGTAACCACTGGACCACCAGGGAAGTCCCAGGACTTTCACCATTATGACGCAACCACTTCCTTCTGACTAGTTTCATTCATTTGTTAGGACCCAGATTCTCCTAAAGCTCTGCATTTCCTAAACCAGGCTTTGGATTACCTCGACACACCATCACAGGACCACTGGATCACTGGGAACGGAATATAAACCATGAAGTGATTTGGATTTTGCCTTTTACGTTGTCCCTTCTGTTGGTTCCCCTCAACGACGACATTTGTCGCCACGTAGCCGAGTGATATTAACTTATTTACTCAACGTTTAATTATTTGGCTGCACTGGGCGTTAGCGGCAGCAGGCAGGATCTTTATTGTGGATTCCAGCAACGCATGTCCCTTAGTTGTGGCATCTGGGATCTAGTTCCCAGATCAGAGAGCGAACCTGGGCCCCCCTGCACTGGGAACATGGAGAGTCAGCCCCTGGACCACCAGGGAAGTCCCAGTGAGTTCCGTTTAAAAACGCACGCATTTATCATTAGAAAATGGACTGAGTCCATCAATTCATTTTGCAGACTTAAATCCCTGGGTGAGATCTCTAGCCGTCTCTTGTCCAAATGAGGGAACTTGCTCCACATACAGGAAGTTCCTTCTCTGTGAGCTAATGAGAGGAATGTGTTTGGGTGTTGGTAAAAACGTGCGAATAACACTGGAATCTCCGACCTTATCACAGAGCCAACTCCCACCAAGGCCTCCTCTTTGGACGGCTCCTGCAGTTTCTTCCTTTTGGATGTTATGAATGGCGCCGCAGGGAACATCTGTGTGCAAGTTTCTGTGTGGACAAACTTTCTCATCTCTCTCGAGTCACTCACCTAAGAGTGGAAGTGCTGGGTAACATACGCTCGATCTCTCTTTTGCTTTTGAACGCACTATTGACCAGGGGATCCTGGCAGAAAGTAACACCTGTGGCCGGCAATTTGTTCAGTGAAGACTGACACACTCCAGTCAGGCAACGAGAGACGTATTCCTATGTCTCTGCTCAGTGAGTTCCTAAGAGACTGGCCAAGTTAACTTCCACTGCCTCCCGACTCAATCTTAAATCCTGCTTCGATATTGAGTCCGTCTCATTGACCCTACAGGGCCTGACTTAGATGAGGTACCCACCACGGTTCCCCCTAAGACACTGTTCTTCTGCCTCACAGCATGTATAGCAATTTGCAGTTGTATATTTCTATGGGTCCTTACTACATACCTCCTATTAAATTCCATATTGCATGAGGGTCAGATCACGCCCATCTGGTCTACCACAGCTGCGGGGTGGACACCTGCGGTACACACAGCACACACCCACAACACACCCACGATACACAAAACACACCCACGCCCGCAACACACGCACAAAACCCGTCAGGTACCATGAGTTATCTAGCCTGCCAACTTCTGGGATGTACTGGGAGCTACTGCTTCCAAAGCATTCTGGGCAGAGAAAGGAAGGTGCGTGTCCGCAGCTAACAGGAGGAGAGGGGGCGTTATGTGAATGCACAGGGACACCCACAAGACCCGAGCAGCTGTCTCTGACACCTTCATCAGCATCAGCACTCTGGGGACCCTGCGGCCAACAGGCTCAAGGCTGAGTTCCCTTCATCTCCAAACCCGGAAGCCGAGTTCTCGCTGGATGGTGTGGGGAGGGCGCAGTGGTGGGGAGGGTGCGGTGGTGCCGAGGGGTCGTCAGGACAGTCATACGGACAAACTGTGGTTTGCAGAGGAGGAATCGAGGTACCAAAATGAGAGACGTCGAAAAGCAGTGACCCATATACACCACCCACACGTGTAAGACAGCGAGCTAGTGGGAAGATGGCAGATGGCACAGGGACCTCGGCTTGCTGCTCTGTGGTGAGCTAGAGGGGTAGGATGGGAGAGCGGGAAGGGGGTTCAAGAGGGAGGGGACGTAGTATTAGGTAGACATGTAGCTGATACCCTCTGCTACACGGCAGAAACCAACACAGCATGGTAAAGCTATTCGCCTCAATTAAAAATAAATTTAAAAAATAAAGAAAAAGATTTTTAAAAAGTATCGTTAGAGAAAGGAGAGATGATGGATGAAAAACACCTCAGATCCCAGTCCTTGAACCAGCTAACAGCTCACCTCACCAACATGACTGCGTGTGAGCAAGGGGATCAGCAGAGAACAAACAGCTCATCACCCGGGGGCCTGGTAAGTGCTTCCTAAGAGCGAGCACTCGAGACTGACATTTCACAGCTTTCTTCCGGAGGTTAACTCGAGAATCCTGAAGACCGCAGTCAGGAGGGAGCCGGCGGAGGCGGAGGTAAGAGGTGGCATTCAAGAGGCTTCGTATTTTCTACATTAGAGGGCATCTCAAACTGTGTAAGGAAAATATTCTCCTTAAATAAAAATGGATGACTCAGGGACTGCCCCCGTGGTCGTGGTTAAGACTCTACCTTGCAAGGCAGGAGGTGCAGGTTCGATTCCTGGCTGGGGAACTAGGATCCCACAAGCTTTGTGGTCAAAAACGCAGAGCATAAAACAATATTGGGACACATTTCAATACTTGAAAAAAATGGTCCAGATCAAAAATCATAATTTTTTTTTTAAAAGGATGTTGCAGCTAATAAGGCAAGAGTGAGTTTTGTGGGCTGCCTTCAACAGCGTGGGCCCACAGTGAAATAAACACAGGGCTGGCTGTATCCAGGCAAGACCTGTACAAGTCACTTCTGCACCCGGACAATGGAGATGCGATGCCAAACATCCTTGATAGTTTAATTACCAAAAGTTTCTATGTATTTCCCTGTGGCTCACGGGTAACAGGCTGGGGAATGATGACGTTTTCTGGAGTGTTGCCCTAGGTGTTAACCTTTAACAGTTATCCCCAGCACTGGCCTCACAAGTTACAAAATCTAATTGTGCCTCAATTCACCTCCTCAAGATGTTAAGACTTAGAGGGGGTAACAAGGAACAGTCTTGGGCTTCCTGGATGGCTCAGCAGTAAGGAATCCGCCTGCCGACGCAGAAGACCTGGGTTCGATCCCTGGGTCAGGAAGATCTCCTGGAGAAGGGAATAGCAACCCACTCCAGGATTCTTGCCTGGAGAATCCCATGGACAGACGAGCCTGGCGGGGCTACAGTCCACGGGGTCACAAAGAGTCAGACATGGCTGAGAAATTAACACTTCAGGATTCACTATCCAGTGAAGACATGCTTTGGAAGTGGAGAAAGAGACACAGTTCAGAGACACGTCTCAGAGTTTTTCTATCATGGGACTCATATGTAAACCTTAAGTGGTAGGGGAAGCATATGTAAACCCATGGTGATATCATGACAATGTATGGCAAAAACAATAAAAAAAAAAAAAACCTTAAGTGGCATTACTCATTAACTAGAATTTATAGAATGGTGATGAAAACGTACTGAAGGAGGAATCCTTTTGTTTCCGACTTTTAAATGGAATAGTGAGCAGACCACCAATTAAGAGTATTGACTCGGGTTTCAGAGAAATAGGTCTTCTTTGTAATAAATATCTATGCTTATCTGACTGAGACTCTGAATGTGGAATGCAAGCCAATTCTTTCGCAAAGCGGATTCTGTAAACAAGTCATTTTAAATGCCTCTGCATAATATATGAACTCACCACCTCTTTGAGAAGGTTCTCAGTGAGTAAATGTATTTAATGGCATGTTTCCCATGGTCTCATGTTTAATAAGAGATGTAAAAACATGCCATTTACTTAGCAACATGGGTGGACCTAGAGATGATTGTGAAGTCAGTCAGAGAAAGACAAATACCGTATGATATCATTGATCTGTGCAATGGAAAAAAAATGATAGAAACGACCTTACTCACAAGACACAACTATCTGGGAAGAATGTGATCACTTACAAATCAAGGAAGTGACCACTTCACTGAGAACCTTTATCTGCTGAGTGCAAAGCAAGCTTGGTTCACTGACCATATGTAAATGCCTACCGTATATAAAATAGATAACAAGGACGTCCTTGTCCAGCACAGGGGACTCCACTCAACATTCTGGAATAACCTATAATGGGAAACAATCGGAGAAAGAGTGAGTACATGTATATAAGCAAATCAGTTTGCGGAACACCGGAAGCAAACACAACATGGTAAAACAAGTATATTTCCGCAAAAACTTTAAAAATATACACATGCAAATATCACCTTACAGTATTAATACTGTTTGTGGCTTAAGAAACAAAAGTCAACCAGTCACATTTACGTTTTACATGTGTTAGAGGATAATTTTTAAGTCTTTATTGAGTTTGTTACAATATGGCCTCTGTTCCATGGTTTGGATTTTTTGGCCACAAGGCCTATGGGATCTTAAGCGCCCCAACCAGGGATCGAACTGCCAGCCCCAGCACTGGATGGTGAAGTGGACCACCAGGGAAGTCCCTGGGATAGGATGTTTTTTAAAAGAGAAAGATAAAATTTTACTCACACACAAATAAAACAGAAACAAGTGTCAAAACTTTTATTCAATGAAACTAACTGATGAGGGGAACAGTAAGATGATTTCGGGGAGAATTCAAAGAACAGACTCGTACACAGGCCCTTAGGAAATACTGAGATTAGGTGAAACGGCGCAAAACTGATCAGAGGCCAGAAATAATCACCAACAATCATCGCAGGCACATACATTTCTCTCATTTTTCTAAGACCTTCCAGGGCTGAAAATCAGCTTAACGACAATCAGTAACAGAGAACAGTTGGCGGGGGGCCACCCACTGGGAACACCCCGTGATTATATAATTCCCATTTTCCATGGGGTTCCCATCGCAAAAGGCTGAGGAAGTCTGCTGTTGCTGTTGCTCAGTTGCTAAGTCGTGTCCGACGCCTTGAGCCCCCATGGGCTGCAGCGTGCCAGGTTTCTGGAGGAAATCTATTAGCAGGGAGGAATCGCCAGACTGTAACGTCCGGTCAGTTGTTCCCCAAATGGGTTCTTGGCGGTACCGAGACTGCAGTCTCCAGTCCAATTCTACCTGTACCCAAGAGCGTATTCGAAAAATAAACACCTTTAAAGGAAATGATTTCTCTGAGGTAGAAAAACGTTGTCGAATGGGGGAATGCACACCTCGACCTAAGACGCAGGCTCTCCATGTCATGTTCACACCGACAGCAGACAAAGGATGAGAGCGGCCGCGGGCTCTGATCACAGGTCCAGAGCACCCTGAAGGACACAGGGAGCGGGCCACCGTCTGCTGACCAAGAGAGTCGCTTATCAATAGCTCATCCCCGATGGGAATTTCCCACTCGGATTAGAAACGGAAGGACCCCCTCACTGGTGTTAGTTGCCACTGCCGGTGAAGACGAAAAACACTCAAGACTGATACAGTACACGATGCCCATCAATATAAATAAATATGTACCTACATATATATACATACAAGCACATACATATATGCATCCATATTTTACGGTTGCCAGCCAGGGCTGAGAACACCAAAGAAGAAAGAGGACGGGAACCTAAATTATTCTGACACTCAACACGATTATTCAAGTGAGGATTTTCCATCTCGTGTTCTGGGCTGGGTCTGTTTTCTTTGTGTCAAGCGAGGGTCTGCAGCCCCCGTGGAGAGCGCGGGCCGGCCCTTTGGGGGCTGAAGGCCGGTCCCGGGGGAGGTCTGGGCGGGGGCTTCCCTCCAGCTGCTCGGAGGCCCCCCGGGGTGGCGGGTGCCGTCTCAGTCGTAGGGCGGCAGGCCGAACAGCTCCGGCTGGAAATCCTGCAGGGAACCCAGCACGAGCGTGGCCTTGGAGGTCAGGTCTGGGTTCAGGTTCCCGTCCGGGACCATGACCACCTGCATCCCGGCGGCGAGAGCCGCCTCCACCCCGTTGGGCGCGTCTTCGAACACCAGGCACTGCGAGGAGAGAGAGAAAAACAAGGAAAAAACAATAATAGGGTTGAGTCGTGCTTGTCGGTACTCACGCGTGTCGCCTGGGTGGGCACGGCCCCGGTGGCTGGAGGCTGAGTCCGTCTGTGGGTATGGCCTGAGTTCTGCAGGACCCAGAAAGGATGGCGATGGGGGCCTTCCTGGTCCATCACGCGTGAGGGGCACGGAGGGGCCGGCACGGCCCCCATCCGAGCGCGTCCCGCCCTGGCACTTTACAGCGGGCTGGCCCGTCGCTCTCGGCCCCGAAAGCTGGCACAGCTCAGCGGGCAGAGCGGGTGCTAGGCTCACCAATTTATTTTACTGGAATCGTTCAGAAGCGGTTCCGCTGGAGCGTGCTAAGCACGAGAAGAGATTGCGAAGGGTAAGAAAAAAGCCTGCGGGTGAGGTGTGAAGGGACCTCAGCGCGGGCCACGCGTCGGGCGCAGCGGTTTGCTCATTACCCGGTCACGGTGGGTCAGGGAGTAGCCCAGCCCCGGGGTGTGCAGGGCACCCCTGGGGAACCGCCGGAACCCCCAGCCTGAGCACCGGGCGCGGACCCTGTCCGGGCCTGCTCACACACCGCCTCGAAGCGGGGGCGTCCGTTCCCCGGAGGTCGGCGAGCTGCCCCGCGCGCCCACGCCAGGTTCAGGTCAGTCCGCGCCCCCAGGGAGAGAGGGGGCCTGCCCGGGGGTGAGCGGGCGCGGTAGCTGCACACCCCCTCCGCTCCCGGGAACACGCGCTCCTGCAAGGGCTCCCTGCGCCCCTGGATCTCCACACCGGCCGGGAGCGCGCGTGCGTCCGTGCGAGCTCATGTCAGACCCTCTGCGACCCCCCCGGGGACTGAGCCCGCCAGGCTCCTGTCCGGGGGAGTCTCCCGGCGAGAACTCTGGAGTGCGCGGCCTTGCCCTCCTCCGGGGGATCTTCCCGACCCACGGGTGGAGCCTGTGTCCGCGGAGCGCTGCGGCGCAGGCGGGCCCTTACGCCCCGGAGCCC
>ML664230.1:2100859-2115159 GCA_007570785.1 Antilocapra americana | reverse complement strand
CGCAGCGGGCACCCCGGGACACACTTCCAAGTCTTAGGCAGTGGCTGGTCAGGAACAGTCTTCTCAAAGTGTGTGTGTGGCTGTAACCGGGGGGGTCTGCAGGAAAGGCAGCCTACCCACTATGGTGCCAGGCAGACAGTGGGCACTTGAGCAGTGCCTGCTACACCTGGGGCAGGGGCTGAAGGGCCTCGTTCTGGCCTGAGAGCCACACAGGGCCACAGAGCGTTACACAGGAGCACGGAGGTCAGTCGGCACTCTCCTTTCACTGCCTCCAGTGAGGGACCTGCGCCAAGGGAGGCTGACGGTCACGGCGGTGGGTGGGTGAGCGTTTAGGGACGGCACCCCGGGTCTCCAGAACCTGTTGCTCTTTTCGCTTCACCAAGCTGGGGCTCAAATATATCTGGATTTCATCTCTAGGAGAACAGATGAGCTTAATTAAACCGTAGCTGGAGGGGTTTAATTCAGAAGGGATGACATTTGCAACAAAAGACTGGGGAGGTGAAGTGAAGCGTTTCAGGGGCTCAGCGCCTGGAGGTGGTGACCCTGCCCCTCCAGAGACACTCAGACTCGGCGGGGGGCCCTGTGGGATGGCCCACGTCCACGAGCTTCACCCAGGCGGCTAGTGTGAACCACTGGGGAGTCAGGAGGCCCCTTAAAGACAAGCATCATCAGAACTAAGACGGTCCACTTGTAACGATGAAGATGCACGAAACAGAATCTTCGTGTGACGGTGGTGGACGGAAGGGACGGAGCGGATTCGGGATCAGGGCAATCCTTCAGAGGTGACGTGGAGTCTGATGGACGACACAGCCTCTGTTGAGGCGAAGGGGAGTCCAGGCCTTCTGACGAGGAGGGCACTGGGGTCACCGTTACGGCAGAGGGAAGGAGAGCCTGCTTCCTGACAGCCTGGGTTTGAGGCCACTGGGGAAGGGCCCGGCAGAGACAAGAGGGGCCTGCCTGTGTCCTGGGCAAGGAGGACTGGGCTGGCCGTGAGCAGAGGGGGCTGCATGTGAGCTGAGGCACTGAGTATGAGAGGAGACGGCTGGGTGTGATGGGAGACGGCTGTGAACAGAGGTGTGAGTATGAGCAGAGGTGTGTGAGTGTCAGACAGAGGTGGGCGGCTGGGTGTGGTAAGAGTCAGCTGGGTGTGAGCAGAGGTGTGTGTGTCAGAGGAGGTGGGCTGGGTGTGATGAGAGATGGCTGGGTGTGAGCAGAGGTGTGTGTGTCAGAGGAGGTGGGCTGGGTGTGATGAGAGATGGCTGGGTGTGATCAGAGGTGTGTGAGCATCAGAGGAGGTGGGCTGGGGGTGAGAGGTGAGAGCTGGGTGTGAGTGGAGGTGGCTCCCTCGGCCTTTTGCAGGGTACTGGTGACCCACAGCGCTGGCCCAAGGCCCCCGCTGGCCTCCCGTGTTGAGAGCTGGCCCCCCGTGTTGAGAGCTGGCCCGCGCCGTCAGCCTTTGATCACCCCTAGGTGGCTAATGCGCCTGAACACACATGACGGGCTGAACCGTGTTCTGCAAGGTTCAGTGCTAAAGCCTGTCACCCAGCGGGCTTGGAGACGGGGTCCCCGGAAGGCCTTTCAGGTGACTGAGCCCCAAGGGGGCCCTCATGGGGCGGGGCCGTCCAACACAGGAAAGTCGTTCTGTCTGCCCCCAGAGGACCGCCCCCGCGCGGACAAAGGAGCGAGCAGGCCGCCCGGACCAGCGCCCTCTGTGCCGGACCCGGCCCAGGACGAGGGGGCTCCCGTGGCTGCCGCTGCAGCCCACCCCCGTCCCCCCCAGTCTGTGCTCGGGCTCCCCGGCCTCCCGAGCATGCTGTGAGCGCTCGCCCCGGGCGAGCTGTGCGTCGGGTCCCACCGAGCACCCTCTCAGCGGAAGCAGCGCCTGGGGACGGCTCCGTCGGTCTGCGCGGAGGGAGCGCCACTGCCGGGAGACAGCTCCGCACACGCCAGCGGAGCCCAGGCGGCCTCCTCCTGCTGCCGGGGGCCGCGCCTCCCCAGCAGGCTCCAGCCGCACTCGGGGTTATGGCAGGACGGGCCTGGGGAGGTGACGTTCCCACTCTGCCTGCAGACGCCGTGTCCAGAGGAGCTGGCGGTTACCGCGGGAAGCGACACACACGCAAGGGAACGTGTGTTCCTGCACGCTCAGTCCTGTCTGACTCTCTGCGACCCCGTGGACTGTAGCCCGCCAGGCTCCTCCGTCCATGGGACGCTCCCAGGCCAGAATACTGGAGTGGGCTGCCATCTCCTCCTCCAGGGCATCTTCCCGGCCTGCGAATCAAATCCGAGTCCCTGCTTGGCAGGGAGGTTCTTTACCACGGAGCCACCTGGCAAGCCCCCATACCACACTCAGCGACGGAACAGCAAAAATAACGAACTCTGTATGAGCTGAACCTTTGCTGTTGCTGTGGTTCAGTCGCCAAGGCGCGTCCAACTGTTCCCGACCCCATGGACCGCAGCACGCCAGGCCTGTCTGTCCACCACCAGCTCCTGGAGTTTGTCCAAGCTCACATCCATTGAATCAGTTTAACCCAGTGTACCATGATCCAGGGTTTCTCAGGCATTCTGTTCACTGGCACACCCTAAGAACGCTTTGCATTCAGATTTTTTTTTTTTTTAGCCCTATAGGGTGACTCCCACCCCTTCCCCCCCCCATTATACACTAGTCCCTGGTGGCTCAGCTGGTAAAGAATCCACCTGCCACGCGGGAGACCTGGACTCCATCCCTGGGTCAGGAAGATCCCCTGGAGAAGGGAAAGGCTACCCACTCCAGGATTCTGGCCTGGAGAATCCTGTGGACTGTATAGTCCCTGGGGTCGCAAAGAGCCGGACATGACTGAGCGAACTTCACTCTCACTCACACAAGCAGCAGCTAAGATGGACTCTGCAGGAACCCGCAAGGGAGAAAGTGGCCGGGGGAAAGGGTAGACACTTGAGGGGGACCTGTGCAGAGCCAGGCAGGCTGAACTGGAAAGAAGACCATAGCTGTGGCTTACACACATTCCACAGGCAAAACCAGGGGTGCAGGAAGAGGTTCTTAGTGCTGGAACTTAAGTGAGAGTGCTCCCACGCATGCGTGCTAGGTCGCTTCAGTCGTGTCCCACTCTCTGTGACCCCGCAGACTGTAGCCCGCCAGGCTCCTCTGTCCATGGGATCCTCCGGGCCAGAACACTGGAGTGGGTTGCCATTTCCTCCTCCGGGGGGTCTTCCCATCCCAGGAACCGAACCTTCATCTCCTGCATTGGCAGGCAGGCCCTTCACCACCAGGCCCACCTGGGAAGCCCGACCGCTCCCCTAGACTAGCAGAATCGTGTGTGTCTAATACATGTATCTGCAGGCAGGGCTGTTTAGTTACTTTATCCGAAATCCAAGACACAGCCCGTCCTTGCAACGGTCTGAGGTCCTGTCAGATTTTCATTCTGTGATGGTGGCTTAAGATGGCTGGGCTACATGAACACGCCGTCCTGATGGCCTCATGAGAACTACCGTCCCCTGAAACGGCCGATGCGTGGACATTTCACAGCCACGTGTACAGGCACACAAAGAACCGAGAAAGCTGCTCAGCAGTCATGCTGGCGCCACCACACTACAGGAACGAAGTATACAGGCGCCCCTCAAGCGACGTTTCCCATCGTGGTAACAAAGACTAGCTTCTTGCATATCTCTGCACCCACGTACATCTTGTCGGATACATGTGTCTGTGCGTATGAATCCACACTCAATTGCTTTGAGATCCATTGACCAGGAGTCATGCCGAACAAAACCGAACAGAAACATCACATAGACAGACACAGCAAAGGGCTCCGGTGAGGTGAATGCTCCCTGTGATCGCAAAGGGAGACGGGGCTGCCTTTGGATTTCCTTGTTCCATTTCATGGAGCTTAAGGGGCTTGAAATATATCAAATTCGAGGACTGGCGACACTTGAGGGGCTTCCTGGGTGGCTCAGCAGTTAAAGAACTCGCCTGCCAGTGCAGGAGCCACGGGGTCAATCCCTGGGTTGCAAAGATCCCCTGGAGAAGGGAATGGCAACCCACTCCAGTATTCTTGCCTGGAGAATCCCATGGACGAAGGAGCTTGGCGGGCTACAGTCCATCACGGGGTCCCAAGAGTCAGACTCTCTCTCTCTCTCTCTCACACACACACACACACACACACACACACACACACACACACACACACAACTATGCTGGATGTGAAAATGAACACCTATCCAGCTGACAAGAGGAGAAGTGTGTGTAGGAGGTACATCTCGAATCTCCTGTCCAGAAGAGTTAGATCTCTCCCATCATTCCATCCGACAGCTGAGAGCAGGTCATCATGGCTTTAAATGCTGTAATTATAGAGCACTGTTCGCTGTGCATTCTAGGCCTACGGGCTATAGGTGGCCCATTTCTTTAGGATTTTTTTTTTCACATGGACCATTTTGAAGGTGTGGTAAACACTGCTTCTGCTTATGTTTTCGTTTTTGGGCCTTCAGGCAGATGGGAATCTTTGTTCCCCAACAAGACATCAAACCAACACACCGGAAGGCAAAGTTCCTGACCTGTAGACTGCCAGGGGAGTCTTCATCGAAACTGGGAGCGCCCAGGCCTGGCCATCTAAGTCATCCTACGATCCGGAGGATCACGGACCCTGGCCTTTGATCTCCACAGGGCTGCCGGCAGGGGGAGGCGGTGCCACAGGTCTGGGGGAGATGCGAGGGAAACAGGGGCCTCCCGTTCAGGAGGTCACGGGCACCACCCAGCGGGGGAGGACCCGCAAGGAGCCGGGAGGAAGGTGGGGACGTCCCGGGACGAGAAGGCCTGGGGAGCTGGAGAGCGGTGCCCACACACCAAGGGAAGGTGCAGGTGGGATCCAACACGGCATCATGGAGCCCCAGAGGCCCCCAGGGCCTGCCCAGGACCAGCTGCTTTGAGTGGGAGCCGGACCAAGGGCTCCTGGAAGGCATCATTCCCCGAAGCCACAGGGGGGCGGGGTGAAAGGATGCAGGAGGACTTGAGGGCCTTCAGAAATGCAGAGCTCACTGAGCAGAGGCCTTCCTGTGGGCCAGCCGGACGCTGAACGTCAGGGGAGAGGAAGCAGGAAGGTGACGGGGGTGGGGTTGGGGAGGAAAAAGAAAAAAGAAAAACAGCAACTTCTCGGGGGTAAAGGGGGCCCAAGGATTCTTCCGAGCTGAAGACATTTGAGAATCAACAGCAGTGGGGAGAGGCTTTTTTCTAAACCCTCCTTATACTCCTCAAAGCAGAGGCTCCCTGTGACTGTCACCTGTGCAGTCGAGTCCGACTCTGTGCAACCCACGGACTGCGGCCGGCCAGGCTCCTCTGTCCACAGCATTCTCCAGGCAAGGATACTGGAGTGGGTTGCCACTGCCTTCTCCAGGGGATTTTCCCAACCGGGAGGGATCATACTCGGGTCTAGACTCTTGACCATCTCAATGGGCTTTACCAAGCCCTTAAAGGCTTCCTGAAGAATTCAGTTGCCACAGGCTTACTTCCCTAGTGGTGCAGTGGTCCTGATGCTCAGAGCATAGGTTTCATCGCTGGTCGGGGACTAAGATCCCATACCCCATGCCACGAGGGTAAAAGATTAAAAAAAAATCAGTAGGTCCCTTCCTTCTCTTGTGTTTCCTGCGTAGAGAAGACCTACAGAAAACAAACCCTACACAATTAAGAAAATGGTAACAGGATCATGTATTTCAGTAATTACCTTAAGTGTGAATGAATTAAATGCACCAAGTGGAAAGTGAAAGTCACTCAGTCGTCTCTGACTCGGTGACCCCACAGACTACACAGTCCATGGAATTCTCCAGGCCAGAATCCTGGAGTGGGTAGCCTTTCCCTTCTCCAGGGGATCTTCCCAACCTAGGGATCGAATCCAGGTCTCCCGCACTGCGGGCAGATTCTTTACCAGCTGAGCCACCAGGCAAGCTGGAGTGGGTAGCCTATCCCTTCTCCAGGGGATCGTCCCGACCCAGGAATGGATTCAGGGTCTCCTGCATCGGAGGCGGATTCTTTACCAGCTGAGCTACGCTCCAACCAAAAGACAGGGACTGGCTGGGCGGATGAAACAGGCACCTCAGTTTTGCTTGTTCCATTCCGTGAGGTGAAGGGGTGCTTGGAAAGTGCCGAAGGTGCTGACTGCACTCGAGGGGCTCCTCGAGCATGCATGCACTCCCTCTCTTCACATCACGCTGCCTGACCCCCCAGACTGTACGTATTTATTTTATATTGTTAGGTTGACTGCGTTCCCATTATGGCTTGCAACCGTAATGATCTTTTTTTTTGTTTGTTTGTTTGTCAGGAAACACAAGAGAAGGAAGGGACCTGCTGATTTTATCAGTGAAAACTGATAAACATCTTTCACTACTGTGATTATACAACTATTGTTCACTTAATAGCACTGTCTCATCATCGGTCAACAGGAAAATAATATGACTCTGTACCACCAAAACTGTATCACAAAAAAAACCATTTAACAGAAAAACCTGCAGTCACTTTTTAAAATTCAGGTGCCTGTCAGGATTAAAACAGAATTTTTTGAAAAATACAAATATCCAGGTATTGCTTGCTTTTCTCCAAAGCTCTAGAAGTTTCTCGTGAGCTGCCACATTTGAAAACAACTGGACCATATGATGATTTCATACTTTTACCCAGTTTGTTTCACTTTGTCTGTTTCACATTCAGTGCTCTTCTTTAATTTAGTTTATGTTTTCCAATTTCTCCATCTCTCTTTTTTTCAGGTTCTTTCTCAAGTCGTTATCAAGCATAATAGAAAAGCTTTGGTATACACATAAATAGTATATTATAATACAATAAATACAATAAAGTAGTGTATAAATACAACATATATTGGAGAAAAGTTGTGAATTTTTGCCTAACTAAAAAATTTATGACATTGCGATTACATTTGTTTGACTTAGTATGAATAGAACGCTAGATTTCTAATTTTTTTTTAAAAAAATACACATGCAACAGGCAACAAAGGCTTACTGTATAGCACAGGGAACTTTAATCAATATCTAATAACCTGCAATGGTAAATCACCTCAAAAATAATATATATGTGTATATGTACAACTGAATCACCTCGCTGTGCAGCTGACATATATATAAAGAAAAAGAGATTCTACTGCCATAAAGCCTCTCTCTAGGATTTCACAACCCAGGAACGTTGACTTTTATGACTAAAGGGAAGTCTGCACAGGTCAGCCCCTGGGTAAGAAACCACGCAAACAGACCTCACCATACAACTACCGTATCTCCCATCTGTTCTCCTAAGAGCCCATTTTTGTTCCTGAAAGATAACTGTTCTCCCAGAAGTGCCCCTCTTTTTCTCCCCATGCCTCATTACGATGGTATATAAACCCCAGGTTCGGAATGCCTCCTTGAACCGTATTTCCTGTGCAGAGCCTTGCTCTTAAGCAAAGAGAAACCTGCATTCTCTCTTGCTAATGGCTTCTGTGCATTTAACTGACACGCCCCCAACGCAGAACCTAAGAGCGTACAGGAAAAGGTCCCAGGACACGCCACCGGGGCCTGGTATGACTACATATCTTAAGCACAAAAGAATGACACACGGACAAGCTGGGAGAAAACAGTTTCAGTGAAAACACAGTGAACACCAGCACTGTGAGGCGTTTCCTCCTGGTAAGACTGGAACCGGCGTTTGAACGTGAACCCCCTCTCAACTGCCTGTGCTTTACCACCTCCCGGTTAGTGCTGCGGCACCAGGGTCATTTGGTGAGGCGCACACCGTGGTAAATTCGCCCTGGCACCCTGACGCTCTGCAGCGACTTAAGAATCCCGTGAAACGGCCTTAACTTTGAGGCTCACCACCCCCGCGTGCTGGCGCCTGCACTGCGTCGGAGACAGAGCAGCAGGACGTGACCGAAGAGCTCTGTCGTGTCTCCACGGGCCTCTCTGCACCCGCTTCCTGGATTCAGGGGCTAAGTCACTCACTCGTGTGCGACCCCATGGACTGCAGCCCGCCAGGCTCCTCTGTCCATAGGATTCTCCAGGCAAGAATGCTGCAGTGGGAAGTGGGTAACCAGTCCCTTCTCCAGGGGAATCTTCCTGACCCAGGGAGCGAACCTGGGTCTGCTGTACTGCAGGCAGATTCTTTACCATCTGAGTCACCAGGGAAGGCCTACCTCAACTTTCCAGTACAGAGCTCCTAAAACCTTTGACACGTCCTGGACAGTGAGCACATTTCCCGCATCATTCATAATGACTTTCAAGTATGCCTGAGTATCCTGGGGCCTAGACAGATTCACGATGCCGGGCGTGGGCGTGGCGGCGTGTTGATGGGCTGCTGGTTGTGCCCCACCCCAAGGTGTGATTGGAGGGGTGCCACTTGTATCCCACCCCCTAATCTCCAGGGCCAATAAAGGATGCATTTATTTACCAACGGCCAGTGAATTAACCCAGGCAATGGAGCCCCCACAAAGACCCCCGAAAAACAAGGAGGCCCTTGGAGCTGCTGAAGACAGGCGGGTGCTGGAGGCCGGTGGGCCCGAGTGGGCGTGAGCACTCCAGCAGCCCAGCCACCCAGCCCTCACCCCACAGAGCTCTTCCGCTGCAGGGTTCCCGGCTTGTATTTACATGTGTATATGTATTTGGCTGCGCTCCGTCTCAGTTGCGGCAGGCAGAAGCTTCCCTCTTCAGCTATGGCACGCAGACCCCTAATGACAGCGACTGGGATCTCGTTCCCTGAGCAGGCATCAAACCCAGGGCCCTGAGTTGGGAGCCCAGAGTCTTAGCCACTGGGCTGCCAGGGGAGTTTCGATGAGTTGCTTTCTTAAGGTAAACCAGTGAAGGCAAGCACAGAGTCTTCCTGAGTTCTGAGTCATTCTAGAGAAGTATGACTGCAGAGGTAGGGGGCTCTGTGGGACCCCCAAGCTTGCACTCGGCTGGGGAGAAGTGTGAGTGGCCGGGATGCCTCCGTTGGTGGCTGGCGTGTGAAATGGGGGCCGAGCCCCTAATCTGGGGCCTGTACTGACTCCAGGGGAGCTCCTGTCCTAGGTATATTCAATCGTGGGAGGCCCAGTATGGGTCTGAGATCAGGCACACACTGCCCTTATAAGCTGAATGCAGCAAGTCAGGTCCTGAACCCCAAAAGCAGGTCATTCAAGAACACTCCGCATCTCAGCTGCCGCTGGAGGCAGATTTCGGACTAACAGTTCTGAGGATATGACTTCTGTCGCACCAGGCCAGGTCCCATCACCGGCTCGCTGGTCAGTGAGAGGCCACAACAGTGAGAAGACCTTCCAGGGAAACGCTCTTCCCAGCACCAGTTCCTCACAAGGCATCCGATCCAGGAACCAGCTGGGAACGCCATCGCCCCCAATGGATACGCGCCCTGCCTGGCGGGGATACCAGGAGCAACCCCTCGGGAGAAGCCCCGGATGCTCCGGAATGCGCACCTGCGCACGGCCAAGGCTCCACCCGGCACCTCAGCAGCCCCGGTGCGCCACGAGGCACCGCTGCTCCCTGTCAGCCTCTCCCAGGCTTAGGCACCTCCTCGCCTCCCCACCGGGGACCCTGCGTGATGCAGGGTGGAGCTCCCCCTGCGGCCCCTTCCACCGGGAGAAACACACAGATGCCTGGCTACCGCTCTGTGAAACCCAAGGACCCTCAGGCGCACCAGCTCGGCGGTGATGAAGTATCACCGAGAAGCGTGCAGGCAGAGGGGCTGTGACGGTGGCCGACGTCAGAATCGCCGAACCGTGCTGCATGCGCGTCCGGGTCTGCGCGTCACAAACGAGGACGCCGGAGTCACGCGTCAGCGAAGGCCTCTTCCCCGCCCGGTGCCGTCGGCCCACTGGGGCAGGGCTAGATGCTCTGGGACGCACCCGGGCATCCCCGGCGATTCTGGCTGGTGGGGCCGCGCTCGGTCAGGTCTAGGTGCCCTGGGGGTGTCCCCACTCTGGCAGGTCCTGGTGGGGCCGTGCTCTTAGGTCCAGGTACCCTGGGACCCACCCAGGCATCCCGGGCGGTTCCGGCTGGTGGGGCCTAGCTCGGTCAGGTCTAGGTGCCCTGGGAGTGTCCCCCCTCCGGGAGGTCCTGGTGGGGCCGTGCTTAGGTCCAGGTACCCTGAGACCCACCCCGGGCATCCCGGGCAGTTCTGGCTGGTGGGGCCGCGCTCGGTCAGGTCTAGGTGCCCTGGGAGTGTCCCCCCTCCAGGAGGTCCCGTGCTCTTGGGTCCACGTGCTCTGGGACCCACCCCGGCGCCCTGGGCAGTTCCGGCTGGTGGGCGTCTCGACGCGGCTGCGCGCCCCACGATGAAGTGAAGGGCCCTCCCGGCACAGCCCTCCCACTGCCCGCAGTGCCCTCGCCTCGAGTCTCAGGTGCCGCGCAGCAGCCCTCCACGTGGAGAGGGAGCACCCCCCGACCTGCACCGGGCGTCTCCCCGGTTCCCAGCCACGCCGCATACCTTGTCGGCGGGAGGAGGCGGAGAAAAGCGGCGCGCGCAGGCCAGGAAGATGTCCGGCTCGGGCTTCCCGCTCCGCACCTCGGGGTCGTCGCCCAGCACCACGTGGTGGAAGAGGCCGAAGAAGTCCTGGTGGCGGCTGGTCTTCAGCTGGAAGGACGCGGTCCCCGAGCTGGTGGCCACGGCGCACGGCACGCCGTGCTTCCGCAGGTGGCAGATCAGCTTCTCCACGCCTGGTGGGGAGATGGGGTGACCGTCAGGGATGGGGCAGGCCTGGGGGGACGCTGGGCCAGCCCGGTCCCCCCCAGCCTGCGGCCTCGTCTGATCTCATCGCTGTCCTCACGGGGCAGGGATGTCAGCACGGGGACATCTCCACTGGACACTAGCGTGGAAAAGCAGTTCAGGGCTCCGCGATGGGCTTTGCCAGAGGATCAGAGGCGACTGTACTGGGGCGGCTGGGGCTCGGCTTGCCAGTCCTGACCGAGCGGGCTTCCCTGATGGCTCAGCGCATAAAGAGTCCACTTGAGCTACAGACAATAACCAGGACAAGGGAGCAACCTCGATATCCACCCAGAGATGAATGGATAAAGCAGCTGTGGTACATGTATACAGTGGAGTATTACTCAGCCGTAAAGAGGAACACATCTGAGTTGGTTCTAATGAGGTGGATGAACCTAGAGCCTATTATACAGACTGAAGTAAGTCAGAAAAAAAAAAAACCCAATTATCGTATATTAACACATATATATGGAATCTAGAAAAATGGTGCTGATAAACCTACTTGCAGGGCAGCAATGCAGACAGACAAACAGAACAGACTTGTGGACACACTGGGGGAAGGAGCGGGTGAGACAAATGGAGACCGTAGCATGGAAAGACATACATTACCATATGTGAAACAGAAAGCCAGTGGGAATTTGCTGTATGACTCACAGAACTCAACCGGGGCTCTGTGACAACCTGGAGGGGAGGGATAGGGTGGGAGGCGGGAGGCGGGAGGCGGGATCACGAGGGAGCGGACACAGGTACACCCGTGACTGATTCATGCTGATGTATGGCGGGAATGAAAACAATACTGTAAACCAATTATCCTTCAATTAAAAATAATAAAAAAAATAAAAGAATCTACCTGCAATGCAGGAGACACAGGAGATGCTGGTTCAACTCCTGGGTTGGGAAGATCCCCGGGAGGAAGAGAATGGCAACCCACTGCAGTATTCTTGCCTGGAGAATCCCAGGGACAGAGAAATCGCCCAGGGGGCCACAGCACATGCGGTCTCAAAGAGTGGAACACCGCTGAGCAACTAAAGCTCTACTACTATCAGAGCAAACCCGGGAGCTGCCAGTAAATTTGACAACAAAGAGGAAATGGGCAAGTTCTTCTTGAAGAGAAAGAAGTTCTTTGGAAGAGGTCTTTGACAGCTCACTCAGGAACACAGTGATACCGTAACTAGCCCTAGATCCACGGGAAAGACACCGAATCTGTAGCTAAGAACCGTCCCAGACCTAGCACTGCACGCCCTCACTGGGGAAGTTAGCAAACATCCCATGATGAAACAACGCCAATTCTAAAGAGACCTCAGAAAATCACAGGGAACACTTATTTCCCAATTCGTTTTTTTGAGACCAGCACTTTTTTTGATACCGAAGCTGGAGAAAGGCATATGAGAAAACTACACACCCCTATGTCTTGTGAACACACACACTTAACCTCACACTGAAGCCAACTTACAACCATTATGAAAGAATTCTACTTGAAGAGTTGCTATGGGGTCGGAAGGTATTATTTGAAAATATTAAAAAGCCACACTATTTAATTAGCTTGCAACAACTAACAACCAATATGTAGAACTACATCAGCTAAATTTCCATAAAAAACCTTCGTGGAACCAGTGAATTAAAAGGATGAAAGAATGCCTCTAACAAATATACATCCAATAATCACCTCGGTCTGGATACGGTGATTAAAGCTGAGTTATCGACATGGTCTGCATCTAAAACAGAAGGTTCCAATTGTATGACCCAAAAGTAAAACAACATACTAAGAAATACTGGAGCATATTTAAAGATATGCTTCCTTGAAAGCCTACTGGAAAAAGAAAATTTTGCTGGAAGAGTTCTCTGATGTTATTGATTATAAAAATTTAAATATAGTTGATCTCCTTTTAGCTTATCCTTCAAATATTTCTAGTTCTGTGAATATTTTATAATGCACTAACGTAACAGGGCAATACTATACCAAAACAAATACACACCAGCAAGCCTATATTGGAATATAGAGTCAACATTTTTATCCATAGGGGAATGAATGAAAAAGTTTTTGAATGACTGTCAGGTTTTTTTAAGATTTATGCTTTTATTGATGCATTTATTTCTGGCTGCATCGGGTCTTAGTCACGGCACACAGGATCTCCGCTGCAGTGTGCAGGCTTCCTCCCTAGCTGTGATTAGCTGGCCCATGGCATGTGGGAACTTACCTCCCAGACCAGGGAGCAAACCCGTGGCTCATGTACTGGAAGGTGGATTCCTAACCACTAGAACAGGGGAGTCCGGGAACGATGCCTTTTAAATCAGACGAGCTCTGTGGAGATGTCTGAGATGGACATGAACCTGAGCCTGGAGACAGGAGGTTGACCACAGCCCGCGGCAAGTCGACCCCATCTCTGGGGCCCAGTTCTGCCCTGTGATACAGCAGTGACGAGGGTTCCTGGGGTGACGCTGTGAAGGAACGCCTGTAAAACATCCCGCCCGTAAAGGCACACAGCAAGGTAGGGCCCCAGGAGATGGGAGCAGCCATGGGGACACCACCCCATCAAATCCAGGTTAGTCTCTCATCAGGCATTCAAACCTCCTGGTATTAACCCCCTACTGCCCGATTCCCTCAAAAACTTTAGTGTCCTTTGAATAGTGTACACTGACTTTTTCTTAGCCTCTCTGTGACATAAAAGACTAGAAACATGACGGGACTTCCGTCCTGCACAGAAGCTCTTTAATTAGGTACATAAATGAAACGCAGCCAGCAGCCAGCTGGTAGTCTCGGTGTGCTCAAGCGGGTCTCAGGGCTGGGCACAGACAGATCGCTCTTGCTACAAAGAATGAGCAGTCCCAGGACTGATCTACAGGGGAAGAAAGAAGAAAGGTTGAGGATCAGTGATGCTGAGAGGTGAGTGTTTCCGCCTGACTTCATCCGAGAGGCCTCGGGCTGGTGTGGAGAGACACGGAGCCTGCCAGGAAAGTGGGTCTGAACATGGAGAAGGTCGACAGGCGACACGGGATCTCTCTCAGCTGCTGCCCTGGAATTCAGGTGCTGGGTGGATGTATCCAGCAGCCCCCCCAGCTAACTGAGGCGTCCTCTGTGACACTTCACCAGACCCCGGAGACGTGTTGTGACGGGAGCCAAGAGGACCCAAGGGGGAAACGACACTGCTCAGGGACGGGCTCGGCAGGCGTCTCGGGACCCGTAGAGCAGCCAAGGAATCTAGAGTACTGCGGAGAGGTGCAGGGGGGCGGCGGGGCGCGGGCTCGACTGGCGGAGCCGCCCAGGGGAACAGCAGACACCACGCAGCCCTGGCACGGTGTTTTCCGGGTGCGGCCGGCCCGGCCCAGACCTCCGACCCAAGCATTCCCGGACACGAGGGGCGGTCCCTCCTCCTCGCAGCCACCTGTGGAAGGGAGACCACTTCTCCTAGGCAGTGACCACGCCATTGCCTGGGAGGTGACAGGCTGGCACCAGACTGGCATAGGTCACAGGGGATGCCTTCAAAGGTGGTGGGTCCACTGGTAGGCCCCGAATGGACATCAGGGCCTCACCCCTGGGGTTTCTGACTGTGAGCTGACCTGGGACGTGGGTCTGAGCAGAGTGAAGGTCCTCACC
>ML664230.1:2066469-2100849 GCA_007570785.1 Antilocapra americana | reverse complement strand
GTGAAGGTCCTCACCCCTGGGGTTTCTGACTATGAGCTGAGCTGGGATGCGGGTCTGTGCAGAGGTGATGAAGGACCTTCAGAATGAGATCAGCATTGGATTTAGGGCCAGCCCCAAACCCAGTGGGACTTCTCAGTTGGCTCGGTGGTAGGAATCCGCCTGCCAACGCAGGAGACACAGGAGATCAGGCTGGATCCTTGTGTTGGGAAGACTCTCCTGGAGAAGGAAATGCCAACCCGCTCCAGTCTTCCTGCCTGGAGAATCCCATGGACAGAGGAGCCTGGTGGGCTACAGTCCATGTGGGTTGAAAAAAGAGAGCCGTTCGCACCTGGGCAATGCACGCAGGCGTGCTCAACCCAGTGCTGTGTGTCTTTCTCGGTTCCAGCTGTTGTCATGCAGCCCCACCGGCCGGGCTGGTGTGTAAACATGGAAATCTGTTTCTCACAGATCTGCAGGCTGTGATCAAGACCAAGGCGCCCGCATACCCAGTGTCTCCTGAGCAGACCCTCTCCCTGGTTCATGCCCCTACCCATGTCCTGACGTGGGGGGTTTGGGGTGAGCGAGCTCTGAGGAGCCTCTCGCAGAAGGGCGCTAATCCCATTCCCGGGGGGCCACCCGCATGACCTCACTACCCTACAACTGGGTCACCTCCAAATGCAGTAATACTGCAGGTCATGACTTCAACTATATGAACTCAAGAGACCCACAGATGTTCCTAACACAGCAAGTGAGGCCCTTAGTAACTGATGTCCTCACAGGAGAAAAAGGGGCAACGAGAGAGAGGAGAAGCCACGAGAAGATGGAAGCAGGCGGCCACCAGCCCAGGGGCGGACGCCTGGAGCCCCCAGAAGCTGGAAGAGGCGGGGAGGACCCTCCCCTGGATCCTCTGGAGGGATCTCAGCCCTGGGACACCTTGACCTCAGAACAGGACTTTACTTGGAAACAAGATGTTTGCAGATGGGAAGTAAAGGATTCTGAAATGAGGCCATTTGGATGAGAGTGGCCCTAAATCCCACAATATGGCCCCTGTAACACACAGAAGAGGAGACACACAGACACAGAGGTGAAGCCACGTGGAGACAGAGGCGGAGACGCAGGGAGGCAGCCACCAGCCTCGGGGCGGACGCCTGGAGCCCCCAGAAGCTGGAAGGGGTGGGGAGGACCCTCCCTCCTGGAGCCTCTGGAGGGACTGTGGCCCTGCCCACACCTTGACCTCAGCCTTGCGGTCTCCAGGACTGTGCCTGCGTAAATTTCTGTTGTCTGTGGTCATGTGGTACATGAGCCACAGAAAACTGATGAAATGGACCCAAGGTAGGAGAGCTCGTGGTGGAGACTAGAAACAGGGCCGTGATTATTACAAGAGGTCATAGTTCGTGACTGCAAATACGAACGTGCGCTGGCAACATTTTGACAAACCGTCAGCCGTCAAGCACAGAGCTCAGCAAAGAAAAAGGAGACACACAGACACACATGGGAACAACACTGGACCAACGGCTCTCAGCAGCGGTGGGGAGAAGCCCCCGGGGTCTCCAGCTGCCACCTCGGACCTCAAGAGCAGGTCTCTCTGCTGGAACGCTGACCAGGAGGTGTGAGGGGGCTGCAACCTACAGGAGCAGGTTCTCAAAGCGGGGCTCCCAATGATGGGAACAGAGTGAAGGGACAAAGCAGGCGATCCGTTAGCCCCACGAGGGGACTGGAAGCAGGAAAAATATGGGAGACCCCGTAAGTTAAATGATCACTCAAGAAAGGAGAGCTGCTCAACCACAAAACCAAGCAGGCTTCATCCAGTTCAACCAGTCTGTCGTGTCTGACTCTCATCCTCTGTCGTCCCCTTCTCCTCCCACCTTCAATCTTTCCCAGCATCAGGGTCTTTCAAGTGAGTCAGCTCTTCGCATCAGGTGGCCAAAGGATAGGCGCTTAGCGGCAAAACCACGCGACTGAAGCAGGAGACTCGCCCCCAAACAATAAAAGGATGGTGGCACGCGACTGAAGCAGGAGACTCGCCCCCAAACAAAAAAAGGATGGTGGCACGGGACCCACACCCCGCCCAGTGAGCCCAGTGGCTCCGTCGCTCTGCACACGTGGACAAACAATGCTTGGTGGGTTAGCTTGACCAAGCAAGACAAGAAAACTCCCCTGCCCAGCCTGGAGGAGGAGCTGATGACGGCAGCGTGAGACCTACTCAAGAATGAGGGAAAAGGTGGCCTTCTCCCCCTCCGCACTTTTGTTTTGATTGCAAACCTGTGGCCCGCCAAGTTCTCGGGGCACGGGGAGTCCTGTCTGCCTGCTGTAAGCCTCACAGGCGTCTTACGCTAACTCACCATGTCTTATCGACCACTGTGCTCTCTGAATTCCTCTCTGTGCTGAGAGAGAAAGGACCACCGTACCGGCGCTCTTCGGAGCCCCCCCGAAACAACCTCCGAACTGTTGCGCTGACACCTCTGGCCCTTCAAAGGGCACCCTGAGCAATGCCTGCATTTTAACGTCATTGCAGAGTTCTGATCGGCCTGACCACAGGCTTCGAGCTCACATTCCAGGGATAATCTCCTGCTGCCTCACCCTGAGGGCCACTTCCTTTCAAGTGCGGGGTCTGACGCTGCGACCCCATGGACTGTAGCCCGCTAGGCGCCTCTGTCCTTGGCATTCTCCAGGCAAGAATACTGGGCTGGGTTGCCATTTCCTCCAACAGGGGATCTTCCTAATCCAGGGATCGAACCTGAGTCTCTTTCCTCTCCTGCAATGGCAGGGGGGTCTTCACCACTGGATCTTTCTGACCCAGGGATCCCGCGATGCAGGCAGGATCATTTACCGTCTGAGCCACCAGCGAAGCCCCCCTCAAGAGTGGGGCGGGTGGAAATTTCAGGCTCCAGGGTTTGGCGCAGCCTGGAACGGGACTTTCCTGTGAGTCTTCACAGCCTTTGACGGGCCTGCTTTCCAAACTGTGCCCTGGAAACGGGGTAGCTCTGCACTGGGGCCCCTGACAGCCAGAGCCCGGCTCTGAGCGTCTCTGGGCAGCTTGCTTAAACCTCGCAGGACTATACAGCATCAGCTGCAAAATGCAGGCACTCAAATGACGCGAGGCTGACAGGCACGCACATGTAAGAACAGACAGAGGACCCGGAGGACCTGACACGCGGCTAGTCCCCGACACTCCTTACGCTCACAAAGGAGACTCACCTCATACACAAGCCAAAACAACAAACAAGTTCTCACTTGCTTAACACCCGTCTCTTCCTAGAAAAACTGCCAAGCAATGTCATTTAAATATTTCAGGATTTTCATTCCATGCATCAAGTGTTTACTTGCTTTGGATGTTGGTGAATTTTTTAATTCCTTTAAGGGATGTGTGTGTGTACGTGTGTGTGTGTGTGTGTGTGTGTTTGTACATGCATCACAGAGGTATACTGAGAAATGGTCCGGAAGGAGGCACCCTGAATGGCTAGTTAAACAGTGTGTGCGTGCTAAGCCAATTAAATTGTGTCCGACTTTCCGCAACCCTGTGGACTACAGCCAACCAGGCTCCTCTGTCCGCGGGATTCTCCAGGCAAGAATACTGGACTGGGTTGCCATTTCCTTCTCTGGGGACTCTTCCCGATTCAGGGATCGAACCCCCGTCTCTTAAGTCTCCTGTACTGGCAGGCAGGTTCTTTACCATTAGCATCACCTGGGAATCCCCATTAATCAGTAAGTAATGCGGCCTCCCTTGTGGCTCAGCGGGTAAAGAATCTGCCCGCCAATGCAGGAGACCTGGGTTTGATCCCTGGTTGGGAAGAGAATCTGGAAAAAGCAACGGCTACCTGCTCCAGGATTCTGGCCTGGAAAATTCCATGCACTGTAGAGTGTGTGGTTTAACAAAGACTCGGAAACGACTGAGTGACTTTCACTAGTCACCACTAATGGTGACTCCAGGGAGAACTAGTTACAGGCCCTCTCAGTTTTCACCCCATGTATTTTGCTGTGAGACACAGTGCTGTTTTGCAATTAAAATATTTTGAAGGATCAATTTCCTCCAATTATAAAACTAAAAAAATATAAAGTTTTCTTAATACAAAAAAGATTTTTAAAAAAACCCTGAAGGAACGTGGCAAATATGGCTGTAGCTTGTTACTATGTCCGTCAGCTACCCAGGGGGCTCAGATGGCAAAGAACCCACCTGCCAGTGCGGGAGCCATGAGAGACACTGGTTCGGTCCCTCGGTCGGAAAGATCGCCCGGAGGAGGGAATGGCAACCCAGTCCAGTATTCCTGCCCGGAGAATCCCAGGGACAGAGGGTCTGGCGGGCTACATCCATGGGGTCGCAGAGAGTCGGACACGACTGAGCGACTCACACTATTCTACACCTACTACACCGTGTCCATACTTAATCCCGACCTGATCAGTGTTGCCGCGTGAACAGCTACCTGCATCCTGAGACTCACACCTTCTGCTCCTGAATGTCTGCTGGATTCTTTTTACCTTTGCAATTCCACAGCTTCAGTGTTTACAAGTAACAGGGCCTCTTGAAACTTCAGGTTGGGTCCTGGCTTCCGGGGCAGGAGAATGTTAAGTCTGGCCAGCGTTGTGTCCAAGTGTCACCCCGCACGGAAAGGTGGTCCACTCGGACCCCCGACGGCACCTCAGGTCAAGCCCTCAGAGCCTGCTCCTCCTGCAGCCCGTCTCTCTCCTGCTGCTGTCATCAGGGGCCAGAAACCCTGAGGGATTCCCCCCGGCATCGGATTCCCTCTGGGTACACAGCTTTTCTTCAAAGCTCACTCCCTCTGGTTCTAGAAGCAGTAGACAGATTAGCTCAAGACTGAAGACCTAATCGAGTCCAAGTTCTCGGTCATTTCTCAACAATGAAAGGTTGAGCTTCCAGCTGTTCCAAAAGCGTGTTCAATTCCTGACTCGAAGGCTCCACAAGCAGTCTTTTCCATCTGGAGTGACTGTCCCTTCCCCGTTCACCAACCCCCTCCCCCAGCTCACGTGGTCTCTGCAGTTCACTCCACATTCAAGGCCCCCTTCCCCCCACCTTCACAAGCCTGCCAGTGCTCCAAGCATGATCGGCTTTATTTTCTTCCAAATCCCTCCAGCCGCTCTTCTCTGAATTTCTCTTTTTGAGATGAAACTATATGTCATTGTGGATTTTCAGTTAAATGGAGATACATACTCTGCCCCTGATGTGAAGAGCTGACTCACTGGAAAAGGCCCTGACGCTGGGAAAGACTGGAGGCAGGAGGAAAAGGAGACGACAGAGCATGAGATGGTTGGATGGCATCACCAACTCCATGGACATCAGTTTGAGCAAACTCTGGGAGTTGGTGATGGACAGGGAGGCCTGGCATGATGCAGTCCAAGGGATTGCAAAGAGTCAGACACGACTGAGTGACTGGACTGAACTGAACTGAAAGGAAGAAGGAAGTTACAGAGTGACCCTGACAAAGTGAGCGCCCTCTTGTCAGGACGGTGGAGGGTGTATTCACAAAGTGGGTGATGGCAGATGGTCACGTCGCCTGATGGCCATGGGGGACTAAAGGCATAAGACAAACGAACAACAAAAGAGAAAAGTGAAAGGCAGAGGGGTGGAAACAGATGTGATCACACAGGCTCAGGCGCCTGGCCAAGAAGAAGCAGGCTTGGGGTGAAATGGGCCCGGGGCGCCCCCCAGGGAAAGTGCTGCCCGCTGGGCGGCTGAGCTGTAGTCTTCAGGGTGCTCCCAAGAGGAGCTTGAGTGGATTCCGAGCCTGTCCTGGCGTGAGTGACTTCCAAGCCCCGGCGAGGACCTGCCGGGTCAGACCTGTCCCATTTGGGACCTGTCCCCATGGGCAATACCCAGGAGACACTCCACGGTGGAGGTGGACCAGCGCTCCCGAGGGGCCCGTGTCACGGGGCAGGGCACACAGGTCAGCAGTCCTGGGCAGGGCCTTGTCCCAGTCCCCTCCACCGGCCCCGATGTCATCTCCTGGGCTTCTCCGTGGGAAATCCCCCCATACCCCTACCCCACCTCCAGGGAAAAAGAGCAGGAAAAGCAGAGAGCCACGGCAACAGGAGACCATCTCGGGGATTTCACACCACTAAAAACCACCGACTTTATTACTGGCTTTCCAAACCAACTCACTCCTGCTTAAATGATGCCAAAACACACTACCGTCCCCCGTCTCCAAGAACCCGTGACTGAAGCAACCTGCTCCAGCATACGGTGAAGGTGGACTTTCCTCGTGGTCCAGGGGTTACAAACCCACCTGCCAACGCAGGGGTCAGGGGCTCCAACCCCAGCTGGGGAACAAAGACCCCACAGGCTGTGAGACAGCTAAGCCAGAGAGCTCGTTCTCAACAGGAGAAGCCACAACGCAGTAAGAATCTCACCCATCACAATCAGTAGCCTCGGCTCGCCTCCACTAGACAAAGCCCACACCCAGCCACAAAGACCAAGTGTAGCCAGAACTAAAGAGATAACTTTTAAAATTAAAAAACATAATTAAAACGAAAATACACTGGAGGTTACCAGCACCCTTCATGGGGAACACTGTTCTGATGGTTTCCTTACATTCCATGTCAAAATTTTTCCTATGTAAAACCATATGTTTCAGTATTTCTCTTATTTTCCCTTTTTTTGGTCAAAAACTTTTGCCACAGTTAAGAAGATATCTATTCTCAGAAAATAATTAGACCCTTGGCTGACTTACATTCTTTATTTCATTATTATGGGATGTGGTAAATGCTTACAGGACATACTGAACAAAAGTGCTTCCATCCTGATGGCAGGAAGGGACAGTTTAGGGAATTTGGGATGGACATGGACACACTGCTGTATTTAACACGGAGAACCAGCAAGGACCTGCTGGACAGCACAGGGAACTCTGCTCAATGCTCTGTAATAACCTTATGGTCACCAGGGGGAAGGATGGGGGAAGGGATAGTCAGGGAGTTTGGGATGGACATGGACACACTGCTGTATTTAACATGGAGAACCAGCAAGGACCTGCTGGATAGCACAGGGAACTCTGCTCAGTGTCGTGTGGCAGCCTGGTTGGGAGGGGAGTTTGGGAGAGAACAGATCTATATATATAGCTGAGTCCCTTTGCTGTCCACCTGAAACTATCACAACGTTGTTAATCAGCTATACCTCAATATAAAATAAAAAGCTTAAAAAAAAAATCTCCTTCCCTCCTAGAACATCCACGGTCCGTTTTAAAGAGAGGTGTCCGCAGCTCACGAGGAGGTAATCTAGTCACTCATGCCTGGTATCCAAGCCGCAGGGGCCAGCCCAACCCTCCGTTTGGTGGGACCCGGGCAGAAACGCCCCCACCTCATAATGACGGGCCTGTCACCCCAGGTGACAGGCCCAGGCAGACCTCCCGCATCACTATAGCTGGGCCTGTTTCCCCGGCAACCTGCCCTCCCTTCCACAGTAAGGACCTGCTGGGCCCACAGCGCTCACCTGAAGGCAGAGTTGTGTTGTCAGAATGAAGGACATGTGTGTTAGTCACTCAGTTGTGTCCAACTCCCTGTGACCCTGTGGACTATAGCCCGCCTGTCCATGGGGATTCTCCAGGCAAGGATGCTAGAGTGGGTTTGCCCTTTCCTTCTCCAAAATGAAGGATACGGCATTCATAATACACCCTCTGCACAGACAGGCTCCTTTCTCTCATGGGCTCAAGGGGCCCTCCCAGAACCGAAAATGCCCCACCAGAAAACAGCTGCAGAAGGAAAAGAAACGCAAGTCAAGGGCCCCAGCTCTCATCCTCAGCTGCGTGACGGAAACAGAGCGGCAAGTCTCACCACTCCCTGGACTCCAGGGCCGGGAGAACACCTTTCCGGTGGAACTCAGCTTTGGCTCACATAAAAGAGGTGGTAGGGGGAGGGTGGCACAGGTGGGAACTCGGGGCTAAGGCACATCTGAGTAGAAGCTAGACCTCTGTCCTTACTGTGCCTGTGATGGGCATGTGATACATGCAGAGGCAAAGAAGAGTCTTCCGGGCGTGTTCAGCAGGACCAGACTGTCGAGGAAGGACAAGTGCTGGTTGTGGGGCTGGTGGAGGGCTCAGCTCTCTTCAGTGATTACCCAGGATAAGGTATCGTTTAAGTGATACCTGGTCACTGGGAAAGCCAAGCTGAGGAGACTGCACGGGCTGGGTCACCAAGTAGACTTCACAATACAGACTTGTAGGCATTTCAGCCAAACCACCAGGCTAGCTGGATAAGACATCCCTTTCTTGGAATTGTAGTAGAATATATCTCAAGTATGGGCTTCTCTGGTGGCTCAGCAGGAAAAGAATCTGCCTGCCAAGCAGGAGACATGGATTGGACCCTGGGTTGGAAAGACCTCCCCCTGCCCTGGAGAAGGAAATGGCAACCCTCTCCACTGTTCATGCCTGGGAAGGCCCATCGACAGAGGAGCCCAGTAGGTTACAAGCCTGGGGTTATCCAAGAGTAGGATACAACTTAGCAACTGTACGACTACCACCATGCCTCAAGCATGTCTTAGAAGAAAAAGCACAAAAAATCTGGAAGGAAAACCACTTGAAAGGCTTGGGTGGATGAAGAAAGAGGATATTTGCGTGCCTAAACCATCAAGGTGCTTTGTATGTTAAACAAGGCAAGAGACTCCATGTCAAATATGAACGATATAAACCTAGCTGGATTAGCAAAGAAAAGAAACGAAAAACAAAACCAGGCTCATGAACACAATCAGAAATGAAAGCGAGTATATTAAAACCAACGGCACAAAAATAAAAGGGATTCAAAGAGAATAATGTGAAAACCTGTAAGCAAACACACTGAACAGCCTGGAAGAAATAGATGAATTGCTAGAAATATGCAAGCTATCGAGATCAAAGCAAAAAGAAAGTCTGTTCAAACCTGTAAGTATTACGGAGATTAATTCAGTCATCAGAAGCCGTTCTACAAGGAAGACAGGAGCAAATGGATTCACTGGGGAATTACGCCAGACTGCAAAGCATTAGCATCAAGAGTACTCAAGCTCTCCCCCACAATTAAAAGAGGACAATATACTCCCAAACTCGTCCCATCAGGCCAGCATTACCCTGGCACCAAAGCCAAACAGACAAGAAACGGATGCAAACACACTCAAGATACAAGCAAACTTACTCAAATAGCACATTAAGAGGATTCTTCCACACTGTGAAGAAGGGGGATTTATTCCTGGAGTCTTAAGGATGGTTCAACATATAAAAATCAATGTGACACACCATATTAACAAAATGAAGAACAAAACCCAAAGGATCATCTCAACTGATGCAGAAAAAGCATTTGGAAAAAACTCAATACCCTTTCATGATATAAACACTCAGACTAGCAATAAAAGAAAAATACCTCAACATAATAAAAAGCCATATATGAAAACTCTACAGTTATAACATACTCAATGTTTAAAGCTTTTTCTCTGCAATCAAGAACAAGAAAACAATGCTTTCTCTTGTCGCTTTTATTTCACACAGCTCTGTAAGTCCTAGCCAGAAGCAACTAGGCAAGGAAAAGAAAGAAAAGACATCCACATCAGAAAGGAAGAAATGAAGTCATCTGTTTGCACATGAAATGATCTTAAACGTAGAAAACTCTAAAGATTCCACGCATATACATAAAACTATTAGAATTTTCAATAAACTTCAGCAACACTGCAGATGACAAAAATCAACATACAAAAGCCAGCTGCGTTTCTACAGACGAACAATGAAAAATCTGAAAAGAACATGTGAACAAGTCCACTTACAACTGTATCAAAGAGAAATAAAAGAAGGTGAAAGACCTGTAATGCTGAAACTACAAAATTCTGCTAGAGGAAACTAAAGACAAAAATTAATGGAAAGACATCCCAGGTTCACGGGAGGGAAGATCTGATCATCTTTACAGTGCCCATGGAGCCCAAAGTGGTCTACAGATTCAGAGGAATCCATACCAAAATCCCAACGGCACTGTTTGTTGAAATACAGAAATCAATGCCAACACCTATAGGGACTCTCAGTGGAACCTGAATAGCCATATACTATCTTGGAAAAGAAGAACAAACTTGGAGAATCTCTCACTTCCAGGTTTCAAAACGTATTACAAAGGTACGGTAATCAAAACAGTTTGGTGCTGACATAAAGACAGACATATAGACCAATGGAATAGAATAGAGAGCCTGGAAATAACTGATCATAATGCCCAGGTGACCTTTCAACAAGGCTCCCAAGACTATTCAACGGGGAAAAGGACAGTCTCTTCAATAAAGTGTGTTTTGGGAACACGGATATCCACGTGGAAAGAACAAAGCTGGACTCTTATACCATATACAAAAATTAATATAACATGGATTAAAGGCCTAAAGGTAAGAGCTAAAACTACAAAATTCCTAAAAGAAAACAGAAAGAAAGCATTATGACACAGGCTTTTTTTTTTTTAACTGTTGGATATGACTCTAAAAACAGAAGTAAGAGCAAAAATAGTCAATGAGTACATCAAACTTTGAGAGTTCTGGGTATCACCAGACACACTCAACAGAGTGAAGAAGCAACGTTTGAAATGGGACAAAATATCTGCAAACCACGTAGCTTATCAGTGGTTTGTATCTAGAATTTATTATATAAAGAATTCCTAGAACAAGAAAAAAAACTATCAAAAATAGGCAAAGGACTTGAATGAACATTTCTCCAAAGAAGACACACAAATGGCTAACAGGAAGAAACAACGCTCTGTGTCATTAATTATTCAAGAAATTCAAAACCAAGAGATAATGGCTTCACACACATTAGGACAGTTACTATCAAAAAGAGAGAAAATAACCAATGTTGGTGAAAAATGTGGAGAAACTTGAACCCTTGTGGACTGCCGGAGGGAAAATAAAATGACACAGCTGGTATACAAGGCAGTCGGGGGGACCCTCAAAACACTAAAAAGAGAATCACCTTATTATGTGATAATCATACTTCTGGGACTGTACCCAAAAAAGAAATACAAGCAAGGTCTTGAAGAGGTATTTCCACACACATGTTCACAGCAGTGGTTTCCACAGTGGCCAAGAGGCCGAAGCAACCCAAGGGTTCACCGGCGGGTGAAGAGGTCAGCACAGTGAGGCCCATCCATAGAATGGAGCATGCCTCTGTCTTCACAGGGAGAGAATGCTGGCACGCGCTACAGCACGGGAAATGAAAGCACTGGCGAAGCGCAAGGCGAGTCAGAAGAGGGCAGCCACTGTAGGAGACCCCCGCGCGCGCATGTGTGCCCGCTCAGTCAGGTCTGACTCCGCGCGACCCCTGGACGGAGCCCGCCAGGCTCCTCGGTGCACAGGGTTCTCCGGGCGAGCACAGGGGAGCGGCTTTGCTGGCTCCTCCTCCAGGGGATCTTCCTGACCCAGGGACTAAACCCGTGCCCCCTGCACCGCTAGCTGGGCAGCTTAACGCCAGTGCCCTGTGAGATGCCCACAGCAGCTCAGAGTCACAGAGACGGCGAGCAGAAGGGGAGGTCCCCGGAGCCGGAGAGAGACAGCGCGAGCGATGGCGTTGGGGTTGCCTGGGGACAGTTTCAACTCTGCAGGGTAAGAAGCTGAGAGAGGTGGATGCCGCTGCTGGTTACACAATCATCTGAACATTCTTAACGCTCAATTGGCACACTTGAAAATGGGTAAGATGGTGAACTTTTAGCAAAGTGCTTCTCGTGACATTTATTAATAGCTGTGCTTCCATCGTTAAAGCTTGCTAGCATTCCAGTGTGTGCAAACGGCCCAGAGAAGCAGCTGGTGACGGGAGTGTGTATCACGGTGCTTGTGCTCATTTGCTGAGGTACGTGTGTGTGCATACATGTATTTGAGTGACACGTGTGTGACACATGTGTATGTGTGACACGTGTCTATGTGTGTAGCGAATGTTTGTGTGTGGTGTGTGTTTGCGTAACGTGTGTGACATTTGTGTGTATGTGTGATGTACAGGTGTGTGTGTGTGTGTGTGTGTGTGTGTGTGTGTGACCCAAGAAGAGCCCACACCGCTTCTTTATAACACCAGGCAGCATTAATAGAAGGGCCCTTTCCAGGAAATTCACTAGTTCCAGGGGATAGTCAATCTGCCCCTCTGGATATATGTACAAACATAGATAATTACACGTTTCAAAAATGACTATGACTCATGTTAATACCATTTTGAATCCAAAATTACTGCTGTGACTGTAAAGAGTTTTTTCTCCGTTAGCACCAGGAATTCTTAAGACTGAGTAATTCACCTTTCTTCCTAGAAGAACCTTAAAATGACACTCCATTTTTAAGCCATTTTTGTCATTGTAACCTAGAACATTCCTGACCTTCTCACTTACAGTAAGAAATAGCAGGCAGTTCTGTTGTTCGAGCTTCAGCTAACAAGCCCCAGGGGAGAAAACTCATCTTTCTCAAAGGAAAACAAGTAAAGGCCACACAAAGAGACATGTTAGAAACGAATTACGCCTTTAACTCTTAAAATAATTTTTTTTTAAACTTCTTTAGGGACATTTAGCTGCTTGCCTATCATTAATATGTTCCAATTCGCATAGCTGCTGAAACATGAATTCTCTGATTGTGAAAAGCAAAAGCCACCTATTTGAAACTCAAAGGCAATTCTCTCAGGAATGTGATCTCTAGGTCACACTGAGGCAAGCAAGATGCAAATGTTTTCGGACCTCAAGAATCCGAGAAAAGAATGTGTATTAAGAAGGCTTAAAAATGACAACCACATGATGCTGTTGTTGTTTAGTTGTGACACTCTTTCGTGACCCCATGGACTGTAGCCCACCAGGCTCCTCTGTCCGCGGAATTTTCCAGGCAAGAACACAGGAGTGGGGGGCCACGCCTCCTCCAGGGGATCTTCCCCGCCCAGGGATCCAACCCAAGTCCGCTGCACTGGCGGGCGGGTTCTCTTCCCCTGGGCCACCCGGGAAAGCCCACAGCAGGTGACAGAATCCTCCAAAGCGTCCAACGAGTCCCTCGGAGCGTTACCAGGAAGGGGATCTGCCGAGGGCTTATGAGGGCAGAGAACGCTAGCGCGCCGGGCGGCAGGCTGAGCGCCCCTCAGAGCCGGAGCACGCCGGGGACCTCACCTGGCATGAGCGCGGCCGTGGGGAAGACCTCCTTCAGCTTGGCCTGGCTCACCTCCACCAGCTGCTCCGCGGACATCGGGAGCTGCAGCGCGTCTCGGATCAGCTGGGCCGCCTCCAGCGCCTTCTTGCCCATCACCAGCGACTTCACGGCCCAGCTGTACGTCTTCCCGTAGCGCCCGCAGATGTCCTCGAACACGGCCGAGTAGAGCCGCTCGGTGTCTGCGGAGACAGGGCGCGGAGACACCGCGTTAAGGGATGTGGTCACGGGTGCAGGCCGCGTTCGGGCGGGCAGCTCTGCGGAGGCCCAGCCGGCGCCCTGGCGGCCTGCCCTCCGCTCCGTGTAACCTTACAGGGTGGCGGGGAAGGGCACCCTGTCTGTGCGGCTGCGCCCAATGCCCCGCCCCCGGCGCCCGCCAGGCTCCTCGCCCCTCGGAGCCCCCAGGTAAGAATCCTGGAGTGGGGGCCTCCGCGGCGGCTCAGTGGTAAAAGAAGCCGCCTGCCAATGGAGCCCCGATCAGGGAAGATCCCACCTGCCTCGGAGCCACTAAAGCCCCGAGCCAGCCCTAACCGAGACCGGGCTCCGGAGCCCGGGGGCGGTAACTGCTGAGCCCCGCGCGGCGACGACTCCAGCCTGCGTGCTCTAGAGCCCGTGCTCGGCAGGGAGCGCCCAGGCGGTGAGAAGCCCGCACGGCATCTACTCTGTAGGCCCGGCTCCCCGCGACTAGAGAAAAGCCCGCGTAAGGAAGTGCTGGTACAGACCAAAATGAATTATTTAGATTAAAAAAAAAAAGGAGACTGCGGCAGGTGGCCATCTCCTCCTGACCCAGGGATGGAGCCTGCGTCTCCCACACTGCAGGCGGATTCTTCCTGCTGACCCACCAGGGCAGCCCCGAAATGTCTGTTAGGGTCCAAGCGTCTTTCCTGTTGGCAGGTGCGTCCCGCGGAGCCGACCGCCGCTGAGACTTGGCGTCCTGACGGCCCGCGAGTGTGCACACCCCGGCCTGTGTGCAAGGCCTCCACTGCGAGGGGCCGTCCGAGCGCTCCGCGCCCCCTGGCAGCACTCTGGCGGGGCGGGCGGACGCGGAGGCAGCTCTGCACGAAGCTCCCGCGTGAGGCCCGACGCCGGCCTGCAGCTCCCAGGAGGAAGGCGCAAGCCCGCGGCTCTCCCTTCCCGCCACCCATGGCCGGCGATGGCGCAGCAGGAGCGGCGGGGTTTCCCCGCAGGGTAACGGGACTCTACACCCTGGAGAACGGCTCGGGCCCAGGAGAACACCCCACCCGCCCCCCGGCAGCATCCCCGGGGAACTGACCTGCCCCGCCTCGCCCGCGCCGGCCCGGCTGGTCCTCCCTGCCTGCAGCCCGCTTCCTGGGAAGGGGCCCTGGACGCTCGGCCCCGCAGCGGCAGGACCCAGCCTTGGCCACGGGGCAGCAGCACAGACGCGCTTTGCTTTCTCCTCCGCTCTGCAGGGCAAAGCCGCCTATAGATGCCCATCAGGCACAAACTCATCTTCTGTGCTTTAACTGTGGGGGTCCTCGCTTTCCTACCATGGGCTGGACTGGGGGAGAGGAGGGGGCTGGGGGGGCACCGTGACAGACACACAGACACACAACAAGCAGATCCCTTGTAGCTCAGTCCGGAAAGAAGCTGCCTGCAGTACAGGAGATCCGGGTTTGATCCCTGGGTTGGGAAGACCCCCTGGAGAAGGAAATGGAGACCCAGTCCAGCATCTTTGCCTGGAGAATCTCATGGACAGAAGGGCCTGGTGGGCTGCAGTCCCTGGGGTCACACACAGGTGGGCACGACTGAACGCCAGACACTCAGACTTACCCAGCAGCTCTCAGATCTCCATCCTGGTACACACCTGACTGCCCTCGCTCAGGCATGACCCAGGGGTTGGGGGACACATCCCTGCTTTGGTTTCCCGTCTGGTACAAAGGAAGGTGAGGTTTACAGACAAGTCTTCCTGGGCTCCCTGGTGGAGGAAGCTGGTGTTCGGATCATAACCTGAAAGGCTCATGTTTCTTCCCGAACCCCCTGTGCGTGTCATCTCCCTGAAGATATCCCACAGGGAGGGGAGGGCCGGCGGCCCACGCCTCTGGGGGACAGTGAGAGCAGTCCCTATCGAACGCTCGCTCACACCCTGCTTCCGGCAAGACTGGAGGGCTCCACAGGCGTGGAGAGGCAGGGCCTGGCAGGTAGCCTGGGTACACTTTCCTTTCTTTCTGTGAGCACGTTTCTTGCAGTAGCTGGGAGAGAAGACATCGCAGGCACCAAGCAAGTGAGAAACGACCGCTGGGTTTGGAAAGCATGCAGAGTGCCAGGAGAAACAGCAGAGGTTGGGCGAGGAGCACCATCGGGCCTCGTGATGAGCCAAGAGGAGGAAGAACAAATGAGCATGAGAAAAGACAAATTCCAAAGATGGAAAAGAACTGTATTCTTTTAAAACACATTACACGATGTTTCTTTAAAGCTGGTGCTTTTCGTTTAAAAGGCCGAGAACAGTGGGATTATAAATCTATAGAAGACCGGGCATTCACTTAACTTTTTTTTCACAATTTAGATGAAAATCATGCCAAACCTTTGGTGAGATAAGCAAGGATCTCAACACATCGTCACAACTCCTCAGATCCAGCAAAGAGTACAGCAGGGGATGACAGTGTACAATCAACGAAAGGGCCAGCGCTCAGAAGGGAGGACGTCCTCCCAGAAGGTAAACTGAAACGAAGCAGTGGGCTTCCCTGGTAGTGGTGGTGTTCAGGCGCTACGTCGTGTCCGACTCTGCACCCCGCCAGGCCTCCCCGTCCATCACCAACTCCCGGAGCTTGCTCAGACTGATGCCCATTGAGTCGGTGATGGTAGCCAACCATCTCGTCCTCTGCTGCCCCCTTCTCCTCCCTCCTTCAGTCTATCCCCAAGGGTCTTCTCCAATGCAGTCAGTATTTTTCCTGGTGGCTCAGTGGTAAAGAGTCCACCTGCCGATGCCGGAGAAACGGTCTGGGTCCCTGCTCTGAGAGGATCCCATACGCCGTGGAACGACTCAGCCCGTGTGCCACAACTACTGAGCCTGCGCTCCGGGGCCCATGAGCCGTGCGTCCTGAGGCCACGTGCACCCACAAAGGAAGCCCAAGGTCCCCAGGGCCCGCACTCTGCAACAAGAGATGCCACCGCGACAACAGAAGCCGGAGCAGTGCAACGCGAGAGCCGCCAGCATTCACCACGACGACGACAGAAGAGCCCGCGGGGCAGGCAAGACCCAGCACAGCCAGGACTAAAGAAGACCATTCAAAAATGAACGTAAAGACACAGTTCAAAGGAAGCAGCGATCAGCAGCCGTGCCCCACTGTCCCACGCACACACGGCCTCCAAAGCCCTGAGCTCTGCACCTTGCTCCTGGGTTATTTTTCACAGGAAGCTTGCATGTGGTTTGCGACGCACCACAGCCACACAGGGTGCTCCCCTCCTGAAGACTGCTAGAAAAGCACCGCGCGTGCACCCGAACCTCAGTCCTTGGGCTGGGGGAGGGGGTAAGGAGAGACGACACCCGGGCAGCAGTTCCAGCAGCGCAGGTGAGCAGGCCAGGAGGGCCCTGGACGTGGGTGCAGTCTCCCTGGCGCGCTGCAGGCTGGGCCCCCAGGTGGTGGGACGTGCACGCACTGACCCTTAGGGTCACGGAGCTGTTACCACAAAAGGTCTCAGCGTGCCTGCAACTCCTCTCCACGGTATCTGTGGCTGCGGTTCCATCACTGCGCGGTACTAGGTCCGGCTGGTCACAGAGGACGTACTTACACGTCGGGTGACCCGGCCTCTGAGGACGGTATCAGTGTGTGTTGACCATCCATGAAGCCAGGAGGGAGGGCGGGTAGCTTCCCGCTTATAACTCAGTTGGACCACCGGGACTCGCATTGTTTTATAGCATAACACCTCAAGCAGACGCTCGGTGACCAGCGTGCAGGCAACGACCTGCTTTCTCTGCACACCCTGTCTTCCTCTCCAAAGCACACCTGGAGGAAGCAGCTGTGTCCTCGGCCTCCGTCCCCGACCTGCAGTTTCTGCCAGGGGGGTGGGGGCCACGGGGAGCAGCCTCTGCCCGCAGGCCGGGGTGCTCCCGAGGACTCAGGTAGGGGCTGGCGGGTGCTCTGGGGCCGGCAGCCTGGGTTGGAGGCCCTGCTCTGCAGCTGACCAGGGAGCTGGGGCCCTGGGCTCCATGCCCAGCTGGGCCCCGGCTAACCTACCTGTACTCTGGTGGGTGCAAGAACAAGGATACGCCGACTGGGCATCTGTGTCACCTGAGCAGGGAATCTGTGTGGAGCCCTGAGCAAAGAGCCGGCCGCGGTGTCACCAACAGGAGCCCCTAGGGGGTGAGGCATCCGCTCTGCAGGGGGAGGCTATATGTCCTCTGGGAGTCAAGAGGAAGGCGGTTAGGGATCCTCCGCGAGTTCAGAGGAAGGCGGTTAGGGATCCTCCGCGAGTTCAGAGGAGGGCGGTTAGGGATCCTCTGTGAGTTAACAGGAGGGCGGTTAGGGATCCTCTGTGAGTTAAGAGGAGGGCCCTTAGGGATCCTCTGTGTGTTAACAGGAAGTTACAAGCTCTGCTTTCTCCCTGTTCACCACAGCCCACGCGCAGCTCCTGAAATGGCAAGGGCCATATAATCTGAGAAGCTAGAGAGTTATTTATTCCAAGCGTTCCACTGAAATAACAATTTTTTAAAAAGTGGTACCCATTTGGAGTTCATTCACTAAAGTATCACATATTCCCAGCACATCAGACTAACTCCACAAATATCTGTTAACAAACTGCCCGACCCAGTACCAGCACAGAATGCCGTGTGCCCAACCCCGTAATCCAAGTCTCTTTGCAGAGACCTGACCCTCCACAAGCCAGCCCTCTCATGTTCCCAGCCAGTGGGAGGACCCCACTCCCAGTTAGCTCCGTTCAGCTCTCCCCGCCAGGTAATAAACACACAGAGGTGTATCGGGCACCTGTTCTGTAGACGCACTAAAAAACATAAATGAGACATGAACACCCTTGCCAAGTTAATACATAACTCAGAGATTACAGTCAAAGGCTTTAACATACTCAATGAAGCACGAAGTAGATATGTTTCTGGAATTCTCTTGCTTTGCCTATGATCCAACAGATGTTGGCGATTTGATCTCTGGTTCCTCTGCCTTTTCTAAAACCAGCTTCTACATCCAGATGGCATCACAGACTCAACGGACATGAGTCTGAGCAAACTCCAGGAGACGGTGAAAGACAGGGACGCCTGGCGTGCTGCAGTCCACGGGATCGCAGAGTCGAACACGACTGAGCAGCTGAACAACTACGGTGACTGCACCTGAAAAGCTCACTGATGTCTGTTGACCAAAAAAACAAAGGGAACAGTCACCCGGGAAGGTAGAGGAAGCTTTGCAGAACGAGTGACAGAAGAGGCAGTATGTACATCAGAGTATTTTTCTCCACTGAGACCCCATGACACGTGGCCCTTTGCTGACCCCAAGGCCCTGGGAGTTCAGGCAGGTCCTCTTAGACCTCGGAACGGTGGCAGATGGTGTGTCAGAGGCCACAGAGAGAGGGGCCCGGTGTTCTGGGGAGCAGAGAGAGAAAACAGGACGGGGCGTGCAGAGGCTGCCTCCACCACAGCGCTCATGGCCACGCCTGGGCACACTCTGGGGTTCCCTCTCGGGGCCGCCGGCACCGCGTGTGGCCTGCACCCACGGAAGAGACGGGAGAAGTGTGTCTAATCCGTGCGGTTTAACCTTTATAGACGCGCCTGCCTGCAGGAGCCAGCAACTTCCTCGTGTTCAGGAATGTAAGGGACCAAAATGCGTAGTTAACAAGCATGAAATGATGAGGCCCAGTAATATTTGCTGCGAATTAGGAGCTTGCTTGCTCTCGGAGGCTTTGAGGACAAGTATTTAAGGGTTTGATGGACTGTTTCTTGTGGCTAAAAGCTAGCCAGTTTCCAGCTGTGAAGGAGTAACAATAAACGCACCTCCTCTAAATGAAGACTGGTAATGATTTAACCGAGTGATCTTTTCTCGAGTGAAACTTTTGATTAGCATTTAGTATGGTTCAGGGGTTCAATCATTTCCTTTAACAGGTGTGGGTATGAGCCAAGAATTCTTTTTTCTTTTCTTCTGACAATCCATAATACAGTTTAATAAATAAAGTCCATCAGCACGTCATTTCGTAAGGGGCCACACCGGGTCCGAGGACAGCGGCTGGGCACGAGGGTGGAAGACTCAGGAATGGGGCCGTCCTTACACTTAGGGCGCCTGAAAAAGGCTGGGCCCCCGTGGCAGGCTCAGGTGTGGGCTCTGATCACCAACTTACACACCAAAGTATATTCAGAAGATACGATGGAAGAACATATGCAGAGTACGTGACCCCCCCCTAACCATGCAGCCCACAAAAAACAGCAAGAGTCAATCAACCGACAGTCCAGGATCTCTCCAGAAAGGCTTCTCAGGAGGTCAAACTGAAACTCCTACCAGAGTCAGCGTACGGGTTTTGTATCTATTTCTTTGCTCAGTTCAGTTCAGTCGGTCAGTCGTGTCCGATTCTTTGTGACCCCATGACTGCAGCACGCCAGGCCTCCCTGTCCATCACCAACTCCCGGTGTTTGCTTAAACACATGTCCATCGATCGAGTTGGTGAAGCTCAGTCAATAGTATTTTCTATACTTGAACACAACTTATCAGACCAAAATTCTAACTTGAAGCTGGCATCGAACCCAAGAATCACAGTAAATTTTTACTGACTCTTTTGTTTTGAAAAAGATCATCAAGCAAGATTTGGAACCAGTTAAGTATGCAGTCTGTTTTACACACTTGATTCATTACCCAATCACCAGTTCAAGATTTCCTTGGCAATCTTTCTAAATTTTTCAAAGTCCCTTTAAAATGAGATGATAGACAGTGATGCGATAACACTTTTTTTTTTTTTTCAATTCCTTAAAGTGATGGTTTATAATCAGGGTGATTTTGCCCTTGGGGGACTTAAAAGATAAATGTGCTGTTTGCTTGTGGATCATTTTTTTAATCTGATTTAAAAGACAACTGCATAAAATTATAATCACTGTTCAAAGCAGCACTGTTTACAACAGCCAAGACACAGAAACAACCCAACTGCCCATCAACAGATGAATGGATAAAGAAGACGTAATATATATTCCACAATGGAATATTACTCAGCCATAAAAAAGAATGAAATCCTGCATTTGCCACAACATGGACAGACCCAGAGAATATTTTCCTTAGTGAAATGTCATACAGAGAAATACAAATATTAAATCACTGATAATGAAATCTAAAAACGAATACAAATGAATGAAAAACAAAACAGAAACAGACTCACAGATATAAAAAACAAACGTGATGACCAAAGAGGAGAGGAAAGGTGAGAAGGACAAATTAGGGGTATGGGATTAAGAGACATACATTATATGTATAAAACAGATAAGCAACAAGGACATGTTGTATAGCACAGTGGTTAGAACTATCAATATTATCTTGTAATAATTTTCAATGGAGTATAATCTGTAAAAATACTGAATCATTATGCTGTATACCTGAAATTAATATTAGAAATCAATTATATATCAATAAAAACTAAAATGTAAAAAAAAATTATAATTACAAATCTCTGTTGACGGGCACATAACATATATAAAGATGTAACACATAACACTTTGTAAAAAGATGTAATCTTTACGACAATAACACCACAAAGGAGAGTAGGAAAGGAGCTACACAGGAGCCAAGTATTTGTATACTATTTAAATTACACTGGTATTAACGCAAACTAGATGGGTGTAACTTGTTAACTGTAATACACAGAGCAACCACTAAGAAAATGACTAAAAAAAAAGTTGAAAGAGATAAAACAGTTAAAATGTACACAAGAAACTATCTAATTACCATAAAAGAAGGCAGTGATGGAGGAAAGGGGAAGGAAAGGAAAAGACATAGATCTGTTTCTTTTTTTGATTCCACAGATACATGGAAACATGGATGTGTCTTTGATTTCCCTTCTACGTCCACCAGTGTTGTTGCAAACGGCCGAATTTCAAAGTAATATCAAGCAGAAACAGACACATGGTTCAGAGAACTATTTCTAGCAAAGGGGAGAGCGGTGGGGGACAGACAAGACAGATGAAGGGGACTGAGAGGTGTGAACTACTAGCGGTAAAATAAATAAGTTACCAGAATGTAAAATGCAACACAGGAAATAAAATATTTCATAACTTTACATAGACTGCAATCTATAAAATTACCAAATCACTATGCTGTACACCTGAAACAATACTGCCAGTGAACTGCTAAGTCGCTTCAGTCGTGTCCGACTCTGCGTGACCCCACAGACGGCAGCCCACCAGGCTCCCCCGTCCCTGGGATTCTCCAGGCAAGAACACTGGAGTGGGTTACCATTGCCTTCTCCAATGCATGAAAGGGAAAAGTGAAAGGGAAGCCGCTTAGTCGTGTCCGACTCTTCGAGACCCCGCGGACTGCAGCCTGCCAGGCTCCTCCGTCCATGCAATTTTCCAGGCGAGAGGACTGGAGAGGGGTGCCAGTGCCTTCTCCGGCCACTGAACTAACACTGCAATAAAAAAATAAAGGTGGACAGAGGAAAGTCTTCTCTACAGCAGAATGCTAGTTAATAAATACAGATTGATAGTGTGTGACAAAAAAAAAAAGAGAGAAAACAAGATAACCATTTAAATCCTTTATCAATAATGGCATTATATGCAAAAGGTTAAATGTAAATTAAAAAGTAAAGACTGGCAGAATGGATTAAAAATGAAAACCCACATGATCCAATTATCTACAGGACACACTTTACCAGGAAAGGTGCAAAAAGCTTGAAAGAGGATGAAGATATTAAATGCACATGGTAACCCAAAGAAAGCCACACTGGCCATGCCCAACAGAGCAGACCTGAGACAAATGTTTCTACTGGAAACAAAGAAACCAAAACTCGATAGAAGCATTTTGTAAGGACAAAGGGGTAATTCAATAAAGAAGAGGCAGCAGCTATCAACATGTGAGAAGCTTACAACAAAGTCACAAACACCTAAAACAAACCCTGACCAAACTGAGGGGAGAAACAGACATCCACCACAGTAGCCGGACACTTTTAACAACACATTTGCAATGAGGGACTGAAGAGCTGGACTGAAAACTCACAAGGAAAACAAAACCGGATTTAAAATTCTATAGTTAAGTGCTACAGCTAACTACTACTGCATATAACTGAGCTGCTTAAATACTTAAAATAAACCAACTGAATACTATGGAAACACTCCACCCAAACATGACCAAAAAATTTCACTCTTATCAAGTTCACAAGAAGAATTCACCAGGAAAGACGATAAGGTAGGGCATTAAATAAGGCTCAGTAAACGCACAAAGGATCAAAATCATGCCAAGAATTTCCCTGATCAACAACGGAATGGAATGAGAAACCCCTCATAGGAGGAGAGCCTGGGAAATTCACAACTTTGTGGAAGTTAAACAAATACACACCTAGATGGTGAGTACTGAAAAGGTAAAGTTACAAGGGAATTATGAGACAGGTTGGGAGGAAGGAAAACACAACAACTACACACCAAAAGGTCTGGCATATAACAAAAGCAGTGCTTGGAGGGACGTGGGTGGCTGCAAACGCCTGTAATAAAAAAAGGATGGCTACAGAGATGAAGCACTGAAGGACCGGAGGATTAGGAAGGAATGCAGGTGCCTCCAGAAACTAGCAAAGACAAGACCCTCCCCTGGAGCCCACAGAGGGAACCAGCCCTCGACTTCAGCCCAGGGACACTGGGCTTGGACTTCTGACCCCCACCACCAGGAGAAAGGGCATCTGGGTTGTTTTTTTAAGCCAATGAGTTTGTGGCATTTTGTTACAGCAGACTCAGGCAACTAACACACACCCTAAAATCCACTAATCCATCCATCCACTCACTTGTCCACCCACCCATCTATCCATCCACCCACTAATCCAGCCATCCATCCAGCTAGCCAGCCACCCATCCAGCCACTAATCCATGCATCCAGCAACTTGTCCACCCACCCATCCATCCATCCACCCACTAATCCAGCCAGCCAGCCAGCCAGCCACCCATCCAGCCACTAATCCATTCAGCCACACACTTATCAGTCCATCAATCCATCCATCCACCCACCCATGGACCCACTAATCCATTCAGCCATTCAACTACCCACTCATCAATCCATCCACTCACCCACCTATCCACCCATCCACCCACTAATCTATTCAGCCATCCCAGTACCCACTCTTCAATCTATCAGTACATCCAACCAGCCAGCCACCCATCCACCCACTTGTCCACCCATCCCTGCATGCACCCACTAATCCATTCAGCCATTCATCTACCCACTTACCCATCATCAATCCATCCTTCCACCCACCCACCCATTCATGGACACTTGGGTGGTTTCTGGTTCCTGCCTGTTATGACCGTAATACTAGCAAAGACATCCCTGTTTTAAGGGGAAACCTCTATCATTTGCCAGGTCATTGATGTCTCCTCGGGGATCACAGCCCTGCGTCACCCGCCTCGACCCTCCGTTTCTTCCTAGGCAACCTCACCTTCATCACAGCCCTCACGTGGAGGATTCTGATGAGCACCGGGTGAACTGACATGTGAAAAGCACTGAACACCATTCTGGAAACTCACGAGGAGATTGGTTTTTCTCTGGAAACATCACAGTCTTTGCAGACGTGATGAAGTGAAGGGTCTGAGATGAGGTCCTCCTGGATGAGGGAAGCCCTAAAGCCAACGCCAGGGTCCTTATAAGGGACAGATGAGCAGAAACACAGCAAGAGCCACAATTACTGAGCCTGCACTCTTGAGCCCGGGACCCACCACTACTGGGTCTGCAGCTGTGAACTACTGAAGGCCGCGTGTCCTGGAGCCTATACGCTCTGCAATAAGAGGAGTTACCACAATGAGAAGCCCGCAAACCGCGACTAGAGAGTAGCCCCCACTTGCCACAAGTGGAGAAAGTCTGTGCACAACAAAGATCCGGTGGAGCCAAAAAGAAAAGAAGAAGGTGGAGGCTGCCATGGAAGTGGGTCTGAAAAAGGGAAAGTTGCAGAAAAGACCAACAGCAAACAGGCGTTCTTTCAGCTGTTGCCCTGAACTCATGTGCTGAGCTGGGTCTATCCATCAACCACTGCTAGCTCAGGTGTCATTTGAAACGCTTCACCCTGAAGCCCTGAGACATGCAGTTTTTTAAAGCCCTCCTTTCCCACCCAGATCAACAGCGTCCACTTCTTTTCAAGACCTTCCTTCAGTGGCTGCTCCTGTTACCCCACCATTTTTATCCTTCCTGTGGGTACAGTGGATTGAATTCCCCACCGACTGTATCACCCGTGGTGTATGCATTGGTACGGAGGCAGCGCCAAGACCACTTCTAATTTACAACAATGCAAAGCACTATGGAATCTGGGAAGAGCGCTGAAATGGAAACAGGTTAAAAGAAAAGGACACCACTCTTCTCCTTTGAAAACACACTAGCCACTGTGTCACTTGTGTTCTTTCTTTAGCTGCTCTGTGCACTTCCGTTCACTGATATTTTGGTGCGGGTGGGGTGGAGGACTGTCAGACAACGGGAAAGCAATGACAGGAGTAAGACTGGGGGCAATCATATGGTAATCCTGGTGTCTCAGCTACTGACTGAACAGCTCTGGGCGTCCACAGGGAACCTCCCTGGCCGCGGTCTGCCTGGGAGATCTGTCAGATGCCACAGCAGTTCCTTCGATCCCTTCCCGGCATCAAACACCCTACATTTCGGGGGTGGGGGGTGGGATTCGCCATGGCAACACACCACACACTGGGGGGCTCAAACAACAGGAAGTTCCTTTCCCCAGCCCTGGAGGCTGGAAACCGGAGATCCAGGTGTGGAGAGCGCTGGTTCCTGCCGAGGCCTGCCTCCTGGGTGTGCAGACAGCCATGTCCTCCGCGTGTCCACCCATGCTCGTCCCTGTGTGTGTCTCTGTGCTAGTCTTTTCCTACAAGCACCAGTCCTAAGGGGTCAGAGTCGTGTGTCTGAGTCCTGCAACCCCACGGACCCCAGCCCACCAGGCTCCTCCCTCCGCCCATGGCATTTTCCAGGCAAGAACACTGGAGTGGGTTGCCAGTCCCTTCTCCACCTAAGGGGTCAGGATCCAGCCCAATGTCTTCATTTTACCTAGTTACCTCTTTGAAGACCTCGACTCCAAGTACAGCCCCATTCTGAGGCCCTGGGGGTTAGGGCTTCAAAATACGAATTTTGGTGGCGCACGCGCAGCCCACAACTCTGAGTTACTGATCTCCATCTACGCAGCATTTCTGTCAAAGGCAAGGTGTGCGTGTGTATGAGGCGTGCGTGCTACATCGCCTCAGTCGTGTCCAACTCTTTGCGACCTCGTGGACTGTGGCCTGCTAGGCTCCTCTCTCCGTGGCATTCTCCAGGCAAGAATGCTGAGTGGGTTGCCATGCCCTCCTCATCAAAGGCAAAGTGAAAGTCAAGTTGCTCCGTCGTGTCTGACTCTTTGTGACCCCATGGACTGCAGCCTTCCAGGCTCCTCCATCCATGGAATTTTCCAGGCAAGAAAACTGGAGTGGGTTGCAATTTCCTTCTCCAGGGGACCTTCCTGACCCAGGGATCGAACCCAGGTCTCCCACACTGTAAGCAGACTCTTTACAATCTGAGCCACCAGGGAATCCTCTGCCAAGGGCAACTGATAAAAAATTTCCTTCTGTGTCTTGTTTTCTTATGGAAAGGGTCTAGAGATGCACCCCAGGAAATAAGGGTCAATATTCTTTTCAAGAACGTCTGCTCACACAATGGAAACTGGTTCACACATCTGAGACTTCATTTACCTCCACCCCGGCATTTCTGCAAAGGTGAAAATGCAGTCAGGCGTACTTCCCAAGCAGAGGGCACCTTCTGTGACCACAGGAGGCAGAGCTTGGTTAGCACAGGTAGAAACTCACCTGTCAAACTTCCTCATGTCTCAGGGGCTCTGAGAGACAAGGAGACACAAGCGCCTACCCTGCTTGCAAACGCAAGTGGCTTTTGGTCTGGAACTCCGAGGACCGAGAAGTGTCCTCTAGGGACAGGCAGAGGTTCTCAGGCGCACAATTAAGGCTCATTTTCTGACTCCCACGGGTATACAGCCTTATACAGTGGCTTCCCTGGTGGCTCAGACGGTAAAGCGTCTGTCTGCAGTGCGGGAGATGAACCCGGGTTCGATCTCTGGGTTGTGAAGATCCCCTGGAGAAGGAAATGGCAATCCACTCCAGTACTGTTGCCTGGAAAATCCCATGGATGGAGGAGCCTAGCAGGCTGCAGCCCATGGGGTCGCAAAGAGTCGGACACGACTGAGCGACTTTACTTTCACTTTCACTCCAAGTCAGACACAAGACATGCAAGAAATCCTTCAATCCTTCACATAGTTTTCATGTCCCTCCCCGCCGGGACCTGCACGGACCTGGGAAATCTACTGAACAAATGCAGAATTCTCGTCAGGTTCAAAGAATATGGGATTTAAGTGGAAAACACTCATATATGCCAAGAAATGCAAACATCTAATCAGCTGGGTGGGAAAAGTTTCTGTAATAGACAGGCGGGGCACCTCCGGACTCCCGAACCACTCACAGAGATGTAAAAGGGGAGTAAGTTTTGGCATATTGGTTGTCATTCTGTTATGTGTACTCTTTAATGGAACTCGGCCTACTGGGGCGACAATGCTATAAATAAACTTTGAAATACACATGGAAATTACCAATCTTCACCTGTCCTTTTAAGACCATATTATCAGGGGACTCCCCTCATTGTCCAGTGGCTAACACTGTGCTCGCAAGGCAGGGGGCCCAGGTTTGATCCCCGATTGGGGGAACTAAGATCCCACGGGCTGCAACTAAAGAATCCGCCACGTCCCCAAGAAGACCGGGCACATTCAAATAACTTCCACAAAGATGACATTATTGGAGCTCTGCTGGAGAAGTCAAGTGGACTTGATGCTCATCCGTTTTACAAACTTCATGTATTAGGCCTTAAAGTGATGGCTGGCTATTCAGAAAGGCTCTGTGTGTTAATTCAAAAAGGGAAGTACTGAACTGGGAAATAAAACACGCTATAAATGGAGCTTCACAAGCAGAAACGTGTTTAAGTGGATTAAAAGATATGCGAATAGTCCAACACTATCATGGCCTCTTAACAGTGATGGTTATTATCTATCAGAGTTGTCAACAGAACAAGCACAAATTAAGTGTTTGGGACTTCCTGTGGGTATGGAGATAAAGAATTTGCCTGCCAGTGCAGGGGACAGGGTTCAAGCCCTGGTCCGGGAAGACCCGACATGCTGAGGACAACGGACTGAGTACACTCCAACTACCGAAGCCCGCTCACCTAGAGTCTGCTCCACAACAAGAGAAGCCTCCACGAGAAGAAGCCCTCCACCCGCAACTAGACAAAAGCCCACCCAGCAGTGAAGAACCACCACAGCCAAAACTGACAGGCAAAGAAAAATTTTTAAAGAGAAGCTTAAATAAATGGAGAGTCACAAGCATCACGGTGTTTATGTTGATGAAGAAAAAACATGTACGCGGAGTCAAATATCATCACGGCCTCTTAATAGTCATGGTTAATGTCTACTGGATTTCTCAACAGAATAAGCAGAAGTGTTTAAGTGGCAAGTATGATTTTGAAACTTTAGAAGTTGATGATGGTTTTTTTTTTTTTAATGGAATATAACTGCTTTACAGTATTGTGTTAGTTTCAGCCTACTACAATGTGACTCAGCCGTATGCATACATATACCCCCTCTCTCTAGGGCCTCCCTATCTGACCCCATGGACTATACAGTCCACGGGATTCTCCAGGCCAGAATCCTGGAGTGGGCAGCCATTCCCTTCTCCAGGGGATCTTCCCAGCCCAGGAATCAAACCCAGGTCTCCTGCATTGTAGGCAATTCTTTACCAGCTGAGCCAGAAGGGAAGCCCAGGAACACTGGTGTGGATAGCATATCCATTCTCCAGCGGATCTTCCCAACCCAGGAATCGAACTGGGGTCTCCTGCAGTGCAGGCGGATTCTTTACCCGTTGAGCCAGCAGGGAATGGGTTAAAACCCAGTGTCCAGGAGCCGACTGGACACACAAGCCTCCTCAGTAACGTGATGCCCGCGTGACAGGCCGCCCGTGTTGGGGGGGATGTGAGGCGAGCAGGGGGTGAGAAGGGGGCCCGCGGGCACTGGAGACGCAGAGCTGCTGCCCAGGGCAGAGGGATGCCCCTGGCACTCCCAGGACGGAGCTCCCCGTGATCAGCAGGAGGTGGGCGGGCGGGGTTGGACAGACGACAGCTCTGCAGCGGGGCTGGTCTGCTGAACGAGGGGCTGAGAATCTAGCCTGTGACGCTCACACCCAGGGAAAACACGCTCAGGTTATTCGAGAGCTGGCCGCCTGGATCATTTGAGGCCTTTCCTGAACACACCAGTGAGCACGTCCAGGCAGGATGATGGGAGCAGAGGTCAGGAGCCTGTCCAGTGAGACAGCGGGGCCCATGGGGACCCCTGAGGGCATATCAAGAGTGCCTGTGCATTGCCTCCTTCTCTAGGACGGACTCCGACACGGCCTCCAGGGCTTGGTCCTCGCCGGTGAGCCTGGCGTGGCACTCCACGCCCACGGGGCCAGGCAGCAGGCGGAAGCTGAGGTCTACGTTCCTGGGTCTGGCACGCGGTGGACTGCACCCCGGGTGCCCTTCCTGAGGCTTCTGCGCTCACCTTGCACCAGGCTACGGCTCTTGCCCAGCCTCAGCGGGTCCAGATTCCTGACTGCCACCCAGCGGGCTCCCACAGCCCCGGGCGGTGTGCTCAGTCACTCAAGTCGTGTGTGACTCCTTGCGACCCCATGGACTGTCACCCACCCAGGTCCTCCGTTCAAGGGATTCTCCAGGCAAGAATACTGGAGTGGGTCGCCATGCCCTCCTCCTGGGATCTTCCTGACCCAGGGATGGAACCCAGGTCTCCCGCTTTGCGGGCGATTCCTTACCAGCTGAGCCACCAGGGAAGCCCTCCCACAGGCCTGCTCAGGACAAATCCAGTGTCCCGAGAGGCATGCTGAACAGCGACTTGCTTCCTGCCCCCGGCTTCCAGGGAAACTGAGCCAGCTGAGCCATATGTTCCTTCCCTGAACTGGCCTTGGGACCTCTCGAAGACCACGAGGCTCAGGAAATGAGGCCAGGCCCTGAACGTCTCTCCCCTGACTGCCCTGGTAGATCCCTGCTGAAACGCTGACCTCTGAACCAAGCGCCTTGTCTCCAAGCAGGCTCCCCGAGTGGGCGAGTCGGCTCCAGGCTGCTGGCTTGAGGCCACATTTCCTCCTGCGGTGGGGGGGAACTGGCCTGAAATCACTCGGGGTCAGACTCTGCATGCTTTTATCAGGCTGCTCTCAGCCTGGCTGAACGAGATGAGGGCTGCGATATGGCTCGGGCTTCTGGGGAGGAACACGCTCGTCCGGCTGCACCTGTCGACTCGGAGATGACTTCTATGTTTGTGTCATAAGCACACACACACACACGCACACACAAAGCCAGCACCCGGGAGGGCAAGTCAGACGCACCCCAACGGGTAGAGTCAAGGGCTCTGTGTCGGCCTGGACGCTCCTCCTCATGCCAAGTATTCAGGGACCCACTTCTGTACAGATTCCTCTGAGAAGGCACACTTGGGGAAAAACGCTTGCTGGGGTGGGTCCTCTCGGCAAAGCCTCCTTCACCCGGACATGCTGGGCCCAGGGCGCTGTGTGCCGTCTCAGCCACGTGAGCGCTGACGCTCACCAGCCGCCACCAACGTGTCTGGGAGGGACACATGTGCCCCGGGCACACGAGAGTCTAAACAGCTGCATGTTTTCTCTTGGGCTGTGGAAGAGGCGGGAGGTGACGCCGGTCGGGCTCTGGTCCTGAGGTGAGGTCCCTGGAACTGTGAAATGCAGCAAGATGGACAGAACAGGGCACCTGGCTCCCTGCCAAGGGACAGGCTGAGGTGGGCAGGGTCCACGAGGAAGGCTCCCGGGAAACATTATCCCCCAAGGAGGGAGCCTCAGGGCCTGAAGACACCAGCGTGGCTGTGAATCTTTGGCCAGCAGGAAGAACTGGATGTTGGGGGAGAGAGGGGAGGACCAGAAGTGAGGAAGGCCACAGCGGCTCACAGGGAGCACAGCAGGGCAGACGGGTCTGGCCTCGGCTTTAACCTGGGCCGTGGGGGTGGCCTCTGCGTGGAGTGCCCGTGGGCACCGAGAAGTGTGTACGGAGCTGAAGAGGAGGCGAGGGCACCCACAGGGACCCAGAGACGGTAGAGGCAGAAGGCTCCCCGAGCCCACGCATCCATGAGAGATCACCCAGGGAAGGAGTCCACGGCCAAAGCCAGGGCCCTGAACATGGACAAAGGAGGACAGACAGATGAGAAGCGCCGGACAGAGCGGGGTAGCAGCGGCTCATGCGGCCCAAAGTTCTGGAAACACAAGAAAAAATGCCGGCCACACACCGACTCCATGGATGTGAGTGTGAGCAAACTCTGGGACACCGTGATGGCCAGGGAAGCCGTGTGTGCTGCAATCCATGGGCTCACGAAGAGTCAGACACGAGTGAGTGACTGAACAACAGCAAGCCAGCTACTCGAAAGGCACTGTGCCCATCAGCCCAGCAATGTTCCTGGGTTGTGGGTGGAAAGCAGTCCGCAGGCAGGACGGAACCATAAGAGCAGGGAGGTTGTGTTTCAGTGATAATCTAGAATATGCTGTGCTCAGGTACTCAAGCACTGGGCTTCCCTGGTGGTTCTGTGGGAAAGAATCTGCCTGCAGTGCAAGAGACGTGGGTTCAATCCCTGGGCTGCGAAGATCCCCTGGAGAAGGGAATGGCAACTCACTGCAATATTCTTGCCTTGAGAATCCCACGGATAGAGGAGCCAGGCGGGCTACAGTCCATGAGATGGCAAAGAGTCGGATGTGACTTAGCAGCTAAACAATAGAAGAATTACAAGCAGCAGCAGCAGAAAGAAGAGCTGGTGACATTCAGTAGAAAAGGCAAACCTTCCCTCAGGACCAGGGCTGAGCCCACGAGGAGGCTCAGCTGGAACAGGAAGACCACTTCCCTCCCAGATGGGAAGGACAGCTGATGCCTGCAGGGTCCTACACACTCACCCCAAGCCAGGGCACCAAGGAAGACACCGGTGTGAAAGGACCACTTCCAATTCAGGGCCTGACTCTCTCTCCAGCTCAACACCAGATACGATATTATAAATGTCAAGACAGGTCCCCTGCACTGCTTATTCAATATCACAGGTGCAGTTACACAACGCTGTTCAGTTCACAAGAGTGCCATCTGCTCACCAAGGGAGGATATGCCTTTACTTGATCTAATAACAAACACAAATGCTACGAAGAAGGGCTGTATCATACACTGAGACAACTAAATCTCTTTTGCAAAGTCACATTAAACACTGCACTAGGGCTTCCTAGTGGCTTCAGCGGCTGAGAGGCCAGCGTGCAATGCAAGGCTCATGGGTTCAATCCCTGGTCCTGGAGGATTCCCACAGGCTGTGTAACAGCTGAGCCCGGGAGCCACAACTACGGAGTCCACATGCTCCAGATCCCAAGCTCGGCAACAAGAGAGGCCAATGCAAAGAGAAGCACGGGCAGAGCTAGAGAACAGCCCTGCCTGACACACAGAGAACAGCCGGGCCTGTCACAGCTAGAGAACAGCCCCGCCTGACAGAGAACAGCCCCGCCTGACAGAGAACAGCCCCGCCTGTCACAGCCAGAGAACAGCCTCGCCTGTCACAGCTAGAGAAGAGCCCCGCCTGTCACAGCTAGACAGCAACAAAGACCCAACACAGCCAAAAATAAAATTTAATTAATTTAAAAAGCAACAACAACGAAAAACCCAGCGCACTGAAGGCCTTGTGTTGGCTAGCAGGCTGTCTTGGCTGTGGCTGTTCTTGTATCCTGATGAGCCTCTGAAGGCCCAGGAGGGGTCCCGCCCCGTCTGAGCCATGCCTGAGACGCGAAGGTGGGTGCGGGCTCTGCTGCTGGGGGAACGCCTGAGGTCGGAGAACTGCACCAAGTCGGCAGCGAGAGTGGGTTCCCAGGGTGAAGTGAGGGACCAGGCTTCCTCCAGGTGGCAGCTCACGTGTTCAGCGAGCACAGCTGGTCCTGGGTGGGACCCTCCATTGACCCTCGGAGTGAGACAGGCTAGAACACTAGGTGTCGGCTACGTGGCCTCTGACGTGGGTGCCTGCTCGGTCACTTCAGTCGTGTCCGACTCTGTGACCCCGTGGACTGTAGCCCGCCAGGCTCCTCTGTCCATGGGATTCTCCAGGCAAGAAGACTGGGGTGGGTTGCCATTTCCTTCTCCAGGGGATCTTCCCGATCCAGGGATTGAACCTGCCTCTACTGCATCTCCTGCACTGGCAGGTGGGTTCTTTACCACTAGTGCCACCTGGGGAGCCCAGGAAGCATGCCCTGTACCAGTGAGGGTTGCCTGGCAGGCGTTCTAAGTCGGCCCAAGGCTGCCCACTGAGATGCTTAATGAAACGACCCGGCAGGAGACAGCGGGCTCGGTTTTCTCTGGGTTCTCCAGGCAGCTTGATGGTTTCTCCAAATACGTCTCAAACTCGACTAGAACTCCCCCTCTGCAAAGCCAGCCACCTCCAAACACCACTTTCAAAGCCGACGCAGGGTCATCAAGCTGTCAGTGCCAAACTCAAAATACATGGTGGCAAAAGACAGAATCTCAGCGGGACTTGAAGTCGGCCTTGATTATACACAGTCATCAGGCAAAAAAACACACGCTGTCGATGAAACCAAAGGGAATGCTGTTAAGATAAATAAGGGAAATAACAGACGCAGAGAAGAAATCGGAGTGTACCAGGGCACCGACTCAAACTGATGACTGTGGCCGGAACGAAAGGACAAGTACTTACAAAATGTGTCTGCGATAATCAAGTGATCCCCCTTTTCTTAAAGCAGAAGCAGAAGGGATTCCAAGATGATGAAACCATGGTGACCACGGACAGAGAACCCTGTGGACGTGCGTAAACGCAGCCGCAGGGCCCTCACGCCAAGGACATCACTGGCCCAGCACTGCCAGAACTGCTTTTAGACCCACATCTTTCTTCACCCCAGACCGAGCTTCAACCTCAGGTTTCCCTCCACCCCGGGGGTGGCGGATGAGAACATCCCAGGCCTGCGGTGGCAGCCGTCCGCTGAGAGACGGCGGCCCAGGGCTGCCGGGTGCCTGAGGGACACGGCTGTCACCAGGTCTGACAGGCACACCACGTGAGCCACAGGTATCGGTGAGTGGCTACTTCAGGAGGACGTAGAGGAAGCTTTTCTCTCTTTCTCTTTTTGGAATGTGACCTCTTAAGTAAACACCAGCTGCTGTTCAAGATTCCAGCAAAAGATGGGAATACAGATTGATAACAACCACTGTGGAAAAGAGTACAGAGACTCCTTAAACAGCTAGAAATAAAAACTACCGTATGACCCAGCAAGGCCAGTGGAGCGCATATGCTTCTGAGAAAAACCGTAATTCAAAGGTGCGTGGTACCCCAGGGTTCACTGCAGCACTGTTTACAGTACCTAGGACATGGAAGCCACCGAGATGTTCAAGGACGCGTGAACAGGTAAAGACACAGACACATATATATATGCACACATGTATACCATCAAATACTCCTTAGCCATAGAAAGAAACAAAACTAAGTCATTCGTAATGATATGGGTGAACCGAGAGCCTGTCGTACAGGGTGAAGTCAGTCAGGAAAGCAAATATCACATAGTAACACATAAATAGGGAATCTACAAAAACTGTACTGATGAACCTATTTGCAGGGCAGGAACAGAGAGGCACAGCAGAGAACAGACCTGGGGACAGCGTGGGAGGGAGAAAGCAGGACGAAAGCAGAGAGCAGCACTCACAGATTTGCACTATCGTGCGCAAAAGAGACAGCTGGTGGGGCGCTGCTCTGTAGCTCAGGGAGCTCAGCTCAGCGCTCAGTGAGGACCTGGGGGTGGGGGGAGGTCAAGAGGGAGGGGATATAGGTATGCACATGGCTCAAGCTGAGGCTCCAATACTCTGGCCACCTCATGTGAAGAACTGACTCCTTGGAAAGGACCCTGATGCTGGGAAAGTTTGAGGGCGGGAGGGGAAGGGGACGACAGAGGAGGAGATGGCTGGATGGCATCACCGACTCGATGGACATGAGTTTGAGTAAACTCTGGGAGTTGGTGATGGACAGGGAGGGCTGGCGTGCCGGAGTCCACGGGGTCGCAAAGAGTCGGACAC
>ML664230.1:1998449-2059761 GCA_007570785.1 Antilocapra americana | reverse complement strand
GCGCCGCGAGCCGTTCTGCGCATGCGCGGCCCTGGGCCGCCTCCGCCGCCTCGCGCCCGCGCTCCCGAGCCGCTCTGCGCACGCGCGGCCGCCGCGGGAAGCGCGCGCCCTGGGCCTCTCGGCCGCCCGGCGCGGGCGAGCCTCCCGCTCACCTCCAGCCCCTCGGTGATGCCGTGCAAGCATCTCACCCTCTGTCGTCCCCTTCTCCCGCCTTTGCTCTTTCCCTGCATCAGGGTCTTTTCCAGCGAGTCCGTTTTTCGAATCAGGTGGCCTAAGGATGGGGGCTTCAGCTTCAGCGTCTGTCCTTCCAATGAATATTCAGGACTTACTTCCTTTCAGGTGGACTGGTTGCAGCTCCTTGCTGTCCAAGGGACTCTGGGGCTCCCCTGATGGCTCAGCTGGTAAAGAGCCAAAGTAAGACATCTTAAATGCCTTGCCGTTTCTGCCTGGTATGTCTCATCTGCCTTTGATTACTGACTTTTTTCCCCAACAACCCCCCCAAACTTGCTAAAAAGCAGCATTTCTTTTTTTTTTTCCCCCACTCTCAGAAATACCTTCCCCCAACCCATTTCTGTTTATTGTTAGCTGGTATTATAAATGCATGGTGGCAAATGGCCTTCCAGGGTGGCCCAAATGGTAAAGAATCCGCCAGCAATGGGGGAGACCTGGGTTCCATCCCTGGGTTGGGAAGATCCCCTGGCGGAGGGAACGGCTACCCACTCCAGGATTCAGGTCTGGAGAAGTCCACAGACAGGAGGAGCCTGGCGGGCTACAGTGCATGGGCTTCCAAGGAGTCAGGAGAGGACTGAGCGATTTTCACTTTCAAATGCGTGTTTAAACATAAAGATAGGATCTTTCAAGAGGCAGAAATAAGAAAGCTGCAGAGACTTTAAAATGTGAGCCTTGTATTTCTGGTGAAGTGTGTAAACCGGACACTCGGACACCTTGGTTTAGCACATATCAGCATTAAAGCTCTGGGCCTTCCTTTCCTTGTGTATGAAACGAAAGCGTTATATGATTCAAGCCGGGGCAAGCTGTTCAGTTCAGTCACTGTCATGTCCGACCCTTTGCGACCCCATGCAGTGGGCAGGCAGTTGGAAGTGGCAAACAGAATATGTCTTGTTTTCAAGCTGTGGCTGTGACAGGCGTTCCGTGGTTTAGTCCAATCGTGATTTCCTGTTGAGGATGCTGGACCTTAGAGAGGGCAGTTCACCAGCCAGTTAGTGAGCAGATTCTGCCCCAAATGTGCTGCCGCGGCTAAGTCACTTCAGTCGTGTCCGACTCTCTGCAGCCCCGTAGACGGCAGCCCACCAGGCTCCTCTGTCCGCAGGATTCTCTAGGCAAGAATACTGTAGTGGGTTGCCCCTTCCTTCTCCTCCAAATGTGCTAGGCTGCTGTACGGAAGGACCACAGAGTGGGTAGATGCAACAACATGAAGTTAGGGCCTCTGAGTTCCGAAGGCCAGAAGTCCGGGATCAGAGGCTGGACAGGGTTAATGCCTTCTGAGGAAAGGGTTGGTTCCAGGCCTCTCTCCTTGGTTCCTCCGTAGCCATCTTATCACTCTATCTCATCACCTTACCTTCTCTCCATGCATCTGTCTCCACGTCCACAGTCTGCTTTTTACAAGGACACCAGTCATCCAGGATTGCCACCCAGACCCGTGACCACATTCTAATTTAATTACCTATGTCAAGACCTCCTCTTCAGGTAAGGTCACACTGAGGTACTGGTGGTTAGGACCTCCTACATTATTATTTTTCTATTTGGCTCTTCTGGGTCTTAGTTGCAGCCTGTGGGACCTTCAGTCTTCCTTGTGGCATCTTGTTTTTTAGATCCTGAGTTTTCTGCAGGCGGAATCTAGTTTCCTGCAGGTATGCACGCTCAGTTGCTTCAGTCGTGTCTGACTCTTTGTGAGCCCGTGGACTGTAGCCCGCCAGGTTCCTCTGTCCATGGGATTTTCCAGGCAAGAATACTGGAGTGAGTTGCCATACCTTCCTCCAGTGGATCTTCCCCACCTAAGGATCAAACCCAGGTCCCATGCATTGAGGCAGGGAGTCTTAGCCACTGGACCACCAGGAAAGTCCCTCCTATGCAGGGTTTTTTCTTTTTTTGAGGGGAACACAGTTCAACCTGGAACACAATTATTCCACAAATATTGGGGGTCTCCTTTCTGCCCACGCTCACCTGTTGGACAGAATTCTTGCTCAGTTTCTTTCCGTCTTTGGAAACGTAAATGGACACATAAAGGAGAGAGCCTTACTCTTCTCCAGTTGTAACAACTGTGTTGATTCCTTAGACAAAAGCAGTGTTTTCAAAAGGGAAAGAAAAAAAAAAAGCTCCAATGCCAGGGTTAAAAACTGGAAACAGCAAGGATAAGGCAGGAGCTCTGTGTTAGGGAAGGTGGGCTCCTTAGAAGGCGCTTAGGGAGTTGCCTGGGTTTTGAGGCTTCATGATGATGTGTCGTAAAAATAAGCAAACACATAGATGCAGGTGATGGAGGTGTGAGATACCCTGGCACGGAGATACTTGGAGGGTCCCCCTTGCCCTGTTTCAGCCACTGCAACCCTGGGCACGTCTGGGCAGACAATCCAGTTTGTTCACTTACAGGAAACCCATGTGCTGGCAGAGGGGAGTTCCCCTTTCACCGAGGCTAAGCAGGCAAAATCTCAGGGCAGTGCAGTTGCAGATGAGAAACATTGAGAAACTTCTCCCACAAGGCTTGAAAACATGGCTCGTCATTTTTTTTTTTTCAGTCTTCTTTTCCACATCCTTCAGAAACGTCTCTTGCCCGCAATGGAAGACACCTCAGTTCAATTCAGTTCAGTTCAGTTGCTCAGTCATGTCCAACTCTTTGCAACCCCATGAACCGCAGCACACCAGGCCTCCCTGTCCATCGCCAACTCCTGGAGACCACCCAAACCCATGTCCATCAAGTCAGTGATTCCATCCAGCCATCTCATCCTCTGCCTTCCCCTTCTCCTGCCCCCAATCCTTCCCAGCATCAGGGTATTTTCCAGTGAGTCAACTCTTCACATGAGGTGGACAAAGGATTGGAGTTTCAGCTTCAGCATCAGTCCTTCCAATGAACACCCAGGACTGATCTCCTTTAGGATGGACTTGTTGGATCTCCTTGCAGTCCAAGGGACTCTCAAGAGTCTTCTCCAACACCACAGTTCAAAAGAATCAATTCTTCGGCCCTCAACCTTATTCACTGTCCAACTCTCATATCCATACATGACTACTGGAAAAACCATAGCCTTGACTAGATGAACTTTTGTTGGCAAAGTAATGTCTCTGCTTTTCAATATTCTATCCAGGTTGGCCATGACTTTCCTTCCAAGGAGTAAGCGTCTTTTAATTTCATGACTGTGATCACCATCTGCAGTGATTTTGGAGCCCCCAAAATAAAGTCTGACACTGTTTCCCATCTATTTCCCATGAAGTGATGGGACCAGGTGCCATGATCTTAGTTTTCTGAATGCTGAGCCTTAAGCCAACTCTTTCACTCTCTTCTTTCACTTTCAGCAAGAGGCTTTTTAGTTCCTCTTCACTTTCTGCCATAAGGGTGGTGTCGTCTGCGTATCTGAGGTTATTGATATTTCTCCCGGCAATCTTGATTCCAGCTTGTGCTCCTTCCAGCCCAGCGTTTCTCATGATGCACTCTGTATATAAGTTAAATAAGCAGGGTGACAATATACAGCCTTGACGGACTCCTTTTCCTATTTGGAAACAGTCTGTTGTTCCATGTCCAGTTCTAGCTGTTGCTTCCTGACCTGCATACAGGTTTCCCAAGAGACAGGTCAGATGGTCTGGTATTCCCATCTCTTTAAGAATTTTCCACAGTTTATTGTGATCCACACAATCAAAGGCTTTGGTATAGTCAATGAAGCAGAAGTAGATGTGTGTCTGCAACTCTCCTGCTTTTTTGATAATCCAGTGGACGTTGGAGACACCTCAAAATAGCAACAACTGCAAGAAAACCGAGTCACGCGTCTGTCACAAGCTTGATTGGAAAAAACCAGGAAAATGTGTTGTATTCAGGTGGTTGCTACACATGTCATTAGGTGCTCTTTGTTGTTTTGTCACTGAGTCGTGTCCGATTCTTTGCGACCCCAAGGACCACCAGGCTCCTCTGTCCTTGGAATTCTCCGGGCAAGAATTCTAGAGTGGGTCACCATTTTCTTCTCCAGGGCAGTCTTTCCTGCCCAGGAATCGAACCCACGTCTCCTACATTGGCAGGTGGATTGTTTAGCACTGCACCACTGGGATCCCCCCCCAAAAAATATATATATACATATATATACGTGAATGAAGTGAAGTCGCTCAGTCGTGTCTGAACTCTTTGCGACCCCATGGACTGTAGCCCACCAGGCTCCTCCATCCATGGGATTTTCCCAGGCGAGAATACTAGAGTGGGTTGCCATTTCCTTCTCCAGGGGATCTTCCCCACCCAGGGATTGAACCCTGGTCTCCCGCGTTGTAGGCAGACACTTTACCATCTGAGCCACCAGGGAAGTCCACTCTATATACAGTATCACCTCGTTTCTTTTTTATAAACTTATTTGTTGACTGGCTCATTGCTACATGACAGCCACTCTCTCTTGGCACAGACTTCTCTTTGCGATGGTTTCTCCTGTCTCACAGTGAGGGCTCTAGGTGTGCCAGCTTCAGCAGTTGTGGCACCTGAGCTTCGTTGCCTCGCCGCCTGTGGGATCTTCCCAGGCCGGAGATCGAACGGGTGTCCCCTGCGTTGCAAGGCGGGCTCTTCACCAGTGGACCGGCAGGGAAGCCCACAGTGCCAACCTACATCAGCTTCCTTATTTTGCTGTCTTGCTTCTTCCGGCTGTGCATTTCCTTTCGTGTGTGGTATTTGGAGAGCTGCTTAGAAGCCGGGCGTTCTTTGGAAGCCCTCTCAGCCTTGCAGGTAACTCTCAGCGGCTCCAGTTTCCTTCCGTAGAGCTCTGTCTGCCCTGATCCTAGCAAGTGTGAGGTTGGTGGGTGAGGCCCTACCTGCAGGTTACGCGTACAGAGCATCCCGGCGGCTGAGCCAAGTCCAAAGGGGCTTTGTTGATTCAAGACGCAAGAACCATCTGGGGCTGCTACGGGCAGGAGCAGATGGGCTTTGTGATGAGTTCGGGAGATGCCAGTATGCCCCCTCCAGGTGCAAGGGTTCCATGCTCGACAATCCTTGAGCTGGAGAACTCGCAGGAGAGGAGCTTGAAAGTTTGAGGTATAGGAGATGGAAGAGGCATCAGAGTACTCATGTCTTTTTTTTTTTTTTTTGAGAATAATTTAAAATTTATTTATTTTAATTGGAGGCTAGTTCCAATATTGTGGTGGTTTTTGCCATACATTGACATGAATCAGCCACGGGTGTACATGCGTCCCCCATCCCGAACCCCTTTTTCTTATGTTGACCATCTTTAAAGTCTTTATTGAATCTGTTACAATCTCGCTTCTGTTGTTTATGTTCTGTTTTTTTTTGCCCCAGGGTACCTGGGATCTTAGCTTCCTAACTAGGGATCAGACCCACAACCCCTGTTTTGGAAGGCAAAATCTCAACCGGTGGACTGCCAGGGAAACTTTTGATGTCTTTATATATATGCATATAATAGTATACCTGTTATATATACATAAACTATGTATTTTATATGTGCTCAGTCACTCAGTCATCTCTAACCCTTTGTGACCCTTTGGACTGTAGCCTGCCAGGCTCCGCTATCCATGAGATTTTTCAGGCTAGAATACTAGAATGAGTTGCCGTTTTCCTCCTCCCGGGAATCTTCCCTACCCAGGAATCAAACCGTCATGTCCTGCGTTTCCTGCATTGCAGTCTCTGAGCCATCGGGGAAAGCCCTTATGTATGGATGGATAGAAATATACATAAAGTATATCCGTGTATACATAAGGTATACACAGACATACATATGAAGCGTGGATATACAAAAACATATTATTTGGGAAAGATTGAGGGCAGGAGGAGAAGGGGACGACAGAGGATGAGATGGCTGGATGGCATCACCGACTCGATGGACAGGAGTTTGGGTGGGCTCCGGGAGTTGGTGATGGACAGGGAGGCCTGGCGTGCTGCGGTCCATGGGGTTGCCGAGTCGGGCACAACTGAGCAACTGAACTGAACTGAACCACCCTCGCGACCTCATCTAAGCCTAATTACGTCCCTGGAAGTTATAAGAAACACATGTTTGCTCTCCATTCCAGTTCCGATGCTCCTCAAGCCCTTGCAATTTCTTAAGTGAGGAAAGAGATAAAGGTGTCTTTTGTTGTGTTAATAAGGTGACTTTTGCAAAGCAGCTAATTGTGGGGACTGGTTGCCAGGGGAACCAGTTTGCTTTCTTCTTTTAAAAAAAAGTTTATTTAATTATTTCTGGCTGTGCTGGGCCTTCGTCAGTCGCTGTGTGGGCTTTTCTCTAGTTGAGACCAGCAGGGGCTCCTTTCTAGTCGTGGGGCCCAGGCTTCTCAGAGCCGTGACTTCTTTTGTTGCAGAGCATAGGCCCTACCTAGGGTACCTGGACCTCAGTAATTGCAGCTCCGGGTCACAGGAACACAGGCAGCGTAGCTGTGGCACACGGCCTCAGAGGCTTCTCAGCGTGTGGGATCTTTCCAAAGGCGAGTTCGAAGCCATGTGCCCTGCATTGTCAGGCAGATTCTGTACCACCAAGCCACCAGGGAAGCCCCAAGTCGATTTTCTCATGAGAGCCTCAGAAGGCTCAGTCTCACCCCCAGCGTCCAAGGAAGGGTGAGGGGCTGGAGGCTGAACCAACCACCCGTGGCCAGTGGTATAATCAGTACGCCCACGTAATGAAGCCTCCATAAAAACTACAGAAGAGCTCGTGGGTCAGTGAAGCTCTTACTTGTGGGTCAGTGAAGCCGTGGAGGTGATTGGGCGGTGGTTCCCTGGAGAGGCTGTGGAAGCTCCGTGTCCTTTCCCCGTACCTCCATATCCTTCCCTGGTGCGTCTCTGGCTGTTCCACAGTCGTATCCATTTGCAATGAACCGCTGAACACGAAAGTAACCTGTTTTCCTGGGTTCTGTGAGCCCCTGTAGGAAGTGATACTCCAGGAGCTGGTTGGAGGAACCTGGGGCCTAAAGCTGGACAGGAGACTATGTGGACTTTGGATTGATGTTTGAAGGAGGTGAGGTTGGGTCGGGGGCAGTTTGGTGGGATGCAGCCCTGACACTGGGATCCGAAGCTGTCTCCCAGTAGACAGATCAGAATTGAGTTGAGTTGTGGATCTAGACACCCCAGTGGTGTTGGAGCGCTGCTTCTCCAAGGTGTCTTTTGTTATGTTAATAAGGTGACTTTTGCAAAGCAGGTAATTGGGGGACTGGTTTTCCCCTTGATAACCCTGCAATCCGAGCTGGTATCAGAACTAAACTCCTATGGATAAACAGCAAGGCCCTAATGTATAGCCCCACAACCTGTATTCCATAGCCCGTGATAAACTGTCATGGAAAAGAATATGAAAAAAGAATGTATTCATATATGTGTGTAAGTGAGTCAGTTTGCTGCACAGCAGAAACTAACACAGTATTTTAATTCAACTATATTAACCCTAACCCACTCTGCTTTGCTTGCCTGGAAAATTCCATGGAGGGAGGAGCCTGGCGGGCTACAGTCCATGGGGGTCTGGGCAACTGAACAGTCACACATACTTCAATTAAAACTATCACAGCATTTCTTAATCAGCTATACCCCAATACAAAATAAGAAGTTTAAAAATATGCTCTAAATGAGCTTAAAAAAGAAAATTACAAATAAACGCTGGAAGATCCCACCTCCAAATCCTATCTCACCGGGGGTTACGGTTTCCAGCTAGGAGTTTTAGGGGGACTTGAACATTCTGTCCATCATAGAATGTCGTCGTCGGTTCTTTAAAAAAGCCCATAGCCCAGGTTCTCTGCTTACTTCTGTCTTACTAGAGTGACTGCAGGTTATCAGGTTTCACAATGACAGCCCCGCAGGCAGGGAGCGTTTCCCCCTTCCCTCCTTGCAGGTTTTTACAGGGACCTGCCTGACAGCTTTCCTTGAGCTACCTCTCAATCGTGTAGAGTTAGGAGATGATCCAGCCCAGGGGAGTGAAGGAGGCAAGAAGGCGTGACAGGCAGGAGCCGGTCCCTGCAGGCATTTCAGGCAGGGAGTGTGTTGTTAGGGGCAGGTGCCTGAAGCTGACCTTGATGACTGGAAATGCAGGTTATGCTGCAGACCTCTGGCCGCCGGGGCGTGTGGGCTGATGTGACACCAGGGGTGGCTTTTGGGGCAGGTGGCCCCACGGCCTGGAGCACGCAGGTAAGGCACACAGAGAAAGATGTGGTGAGCTGAGGTTTGGGAACCCTGCAGAGACCACTCACCTGTATTCCTGGAGTTCAGGGTTTCCCCCTACACACACCTCAACACTGTACATATTTGGGGCAGGAAGGTCATTACACTCTGAATTGTGTGCCCCCAAATTCAGCGCGGAATCTCTGGTTGGAAATCCGGGACCTCCGAATGTGGCCGTGTTTGGAGACCTTTAAAGAGAGAGGGATGACGATCAAAGGAAGCCACTAGGGTGGGCCCTGATCCCGCAGGACCGGGGTCCTTCTAAGGAGAGGAGGTCAGGACACAGACGCACATGGGGGGCGGACAGCTACGTGGGGCCACAGGGAGCAGACGGCCGGCGACACGCCCGGGAGAGAGGCCTCGGGAGGAGCCAGGTCTGCCCGACCTGGATCCTGAACTTCCAGCCTGCAGGACGGGAAGACAACACCCTCAAGTCTGTTACTTAAAAGCAATCCAGCCTACGGTGCTTTCTCATGGCCGCCTTGGCAAAATAATACGATAATTTTTAGTGGCAGGGGGACTGTTTCTGGGTGTTGTAGGGTCTGTAGCAGCCTTCCTTGTCTCCACCCATTAAATGCCAGTATGCCACCCATACCTCCTGTATGTCTGGTTATCAGTCCATCCGTCTATCAATCCTTCTGTAGATCCATCCGCTATCCATCCATCCATCCATCCATCCACGCCTCTTTCTGTCCACCCATCTATCCATCCATACCTCCTTCTATGCATCCACCTATCCTTCTGTCTGTTCACCCATCCGTACGTCTTCTGTCTGTCCATTTATCTAGCCAGCCAGCCAGCCTCCTCTGTCTCCACCCCTACGTTTGTGTATCCATGCTGCACGTATCCATCCATGTATTGACCCATCTGTCTTCTACCTGTGTATCCGTCTATGCATTCATCTCTTCATCCATCCATCCTATCTCTCCATCCATCCTTCATCCAGCTACACATCCATCCGTCTTCTGTTTATCCGTTTTTCTGTCCTTCCAAACGTCTGTACATATGTTAGTTGCTCAGTTGTGTCCTACTCTTTGCGACCCCATGGACGGTGGCCCGCCAGGCTCCTCTGTCCATGGGATTCCCCAGGCAAGAATACTCCAGTGGGTTGCCATTTCCGCCTCCAGGGCATCTTCCTGACCCAGGGATTGAACTCGGGTCTCCTCCTCCTGTGTATCTGTCCATCTATCCATCTATCTATTCATCCACCTATATCCACACATCCATCTATCCATCCAGCTATATTCTAACTGCCCATCTCTCCATTTATCTCTCTATCCATCTATCTGTGTTTCTGTCTGTCTATGCATACACACACGCACACACGTGTATGGAGTCACATGTGCACAGAATCCCAGGAGCCTCCTGAGACAAGAAAGCAGAGCAGCAGCTCAGAGGTTCCGCCCTGCATATGCAGTCAGCCTCCTCATGTCCCTTGACTCCAAGAATCCTTGACCCGATTCAAAAAGCTCTCAGTCTGGGATTCAAGAGGCATTAGAGAAAAAAAATTTTTTAAAAAAGAACGTGCTCCCCGTAGAGCTGAAACATTTCACTGATTCATTTTTACAACACCTTCCTGACAACAACACGCTCATTTTGCGGCTTAGACAACGTGTCCTTCCACACTTGTAAAACCCAGTGAAGTGTCCTGCTAATTAACCCTTTCCTTAGAGACGCCAGATAAGGAAGCTAATGGGAACTGGCCGAGGTCCCTCAGCTCCCTGAGAACTAGGGTTTGTCTGTCCGGTTGCCACTTTGCTGGAGCCATCCTTCTCGCCATCCATCACCTGCCTCTGCCCCATCGTTGTCTTTACGCGTCTGTGAGGCGTGAGTACCACTCAGCGGAGATTGCTGGCAGGGCAGACTGGGGCCTGGTGGTCCCTGAGGCTCTTAGTGGGTGGGCGCCTGTAGAGTCTGCTCTGCTACAGGCAAGGCGGGCTCACAAGCCTTGTCTGCTTCCTCCAGCCCAAGGACACCGCCTTCCACATCATGATCAGGATGGGCCCACACAGGGATCCTCCTGTGACAAGGCGGGGAGACTAAAAGCTCTGGCTTTAGGACTTCGTGGTGGTCCGGTGGCTAAGACTCCATGCTCGCAATGCAGGGGGCCCCGAGTTCCATCCGTGGTTAGGGAACTAGATCCCATGGGCTGCAGCTAAGAGTTTGTATGCCGTAGTGAGAATCCTGCGTGCTGCACCTAAGACTCACAGCAGCCAGATAAACCAATATTTTTTTTTTTTTATAAAGGAATTCCTTTTTCACCTACCTAAAGGCAAGATCTCCTTATTTACGTACTCCATGTGATCTCTGAGCTCTACGTTAGCACTTCAGAGCTGTGAGTCTCCACTGCTTAAATGGGCAGTTTGCTATGGCTGTCTGAGCCCCATACCTACCATCAGCAAGCTCAGGAGAAAGACCCTCTCTGACACCACATCCTGGTGCATAGTAGGTGCTCAACTAAATGTGCCTCTCTGCTCAGTTGAGTCCGACTCTTGGTGACCCCGTGGACTGTAGCCTGCCAGGCTCCCCTGTCCATGGGATTCTCCAGGCAAGAAGACTGGAGTGGGTTGTCGTCTCCTCCTCCGGGGATCTTCCCAACCCAGGGATCAAACCCATATCTCTTGCATCTCCTGCACTGGCAGGCGGATTCTTGACCACTGAGCCTTCTTGGAAGCCCCCACTCAACTAAATACACCATGTTAGTAAATACAGTCCTTTACTACAAAGAAAAAAGCAGCAAGCTCTGGCTTCCGTACCTAGCTGGTATGGCAGTAGGGACGATGGGTCTGCTCCCCTCCACCCACCTGTTTGTCCCCAGCCCAGGGAGCTCTGGGAGGGACGCCTGGTGTGGATGGCTGCATTTACTGCTTGTGGTATTTTCCTCCTGGGTGCAGTTGGTATCTTTGCAGGAAGGTCGTTCGTCTTGACCGTCTCTGCTGTCAGACTACCACCCAGATGACCTGTGTACCAGAGAGGGCTCCGTTTACTCCTTGCAGTGGTAGACTGCAAAAGTGTTCCACAGGCCAGCAGCATCAGCACTGTCTGGGACCTTGCCAAAAATGCAGACCCCCCAGGCCCCACCCAGCCCACCTGAACCAATATCTGCAGTTCACCCAGGTTTCCCAGGGGGTCTTGGCCACTGACCCCCCCAAACCCTGTGATGCGTGTGGTGGGCAGACACATGAGACTCTTGGCTTGTGATGATTTTATGTAGAAAACAGGAAATTAGTTGAGTCAGGGAGAGTGGCCGTCTTGCTTCTTCTAAAGGAACCAACAGGCAGAATTATCTATTTTTATATTGTCTGTGTTTTTGAGGTTTCTTCTGCTGTGGATAGTCAAAACCACATCCCTCAGATGACTGATGAGAAAATCAGATCCATTCATGATTCTGTCTGTGTGTGTCCATCCCTCCATCCATCTCTCCATCACATCTGTCTACCTACCTATCTATCCATCTGTCCATCCCTCCATCACATCTATCTATCCTTCCATCCATCTCTCCATCCATCCATCGATACATCTATCCATCCGTACATCCATCCATCCATCAATCATCCATCCATACGTCCATACATACATCCATCCATCAATCATCCATCCATACGTCCATCCATCCATCCATCCATCCATCTATCCATGCATCCATCTCCCTTTCTATCCATCCATCTCTCTATTCATTCATCGATCTATCTATCTATTCATCCATCTATCTATCTATCCATCCATCCATCCATCCATCCATCTCTCCATCCATCCATATGTCTATCCATCTATCCATCCATCCATCCATCCATCCATCCATCCATCCATCCATATGTCCATCCATCTCTCCATCCATCCATCCATCCATCATCTCTCCATCCATCCATCCATCTCTCCATCCATCCATATGTCCATCAATCTATCCATCCATCCATCCATCAATCCCATCTACCTGCCCTGTCCATCTCTCTCTCTGCATCCATCAATCTATCTATCCATCCATCCATGTCTGTCTGTGTATCTATCCATCTGTCTCTTCTTCTGTCGTTTCTATCTGTCTACCTGTCTATCATCCATGCATCCATTCAGCTATGTCTGTCTGTCTGTCTAACTATGTGTCCATCCATTCCTCTGTCCTTGTATCTATCCATCCAATCTATCTATCCATCTGTCTATCGCTCTGTCATATCTACCTATCCATCCATCCATCGGTGTCTATCTATCCATCCATCCATCCATCCCTCCCTCCCTCCCTCTATCTATCCTGGAGACCATCAGCCAAAAAAAAAAAAAAAAAAAAACTGTAAGAAAAAAAGGCAAATGAAAGACCCCAAAATAAACCAAATGAAGAAACATTTGGTGCTTTCCATCTGCCATTTGAATGGAAACCCATAATAGCAGCAGCACAGTGTCCGCCTAAGCAGCTCTTAGCCCAGCCTTGCCCAGAGAGGCAGGTTCTGTCCTGTTTAGCCTGACCAAACAAAGCACAGTGAAGCAGACAGCAGAAAGACGGAAGTGGAAAGCAGGCTGCTGGTGGCCTCCTCTCCTTCCCTAAGATAACGCAAGCCTGGGAAAAGTAGTGCAGCTTGTACGGCCCCTCCGAAATCCACAAGCCCCTTGTCCACTCAGAATGCTTCATGCGTGAGGTCCAGGATATACACTTCTCTCACTGTTTCTTAAACCTAGCATTTCCCAAACGCATCACACACTCACTTTAACAAGAAAGTAACCTCTGTTAACTTCCCATTGAGTTGGATCTCTGTTCCCTCCCCTACCCTGCACCAAGAACGTGCTTTTAGAAGTGCCAGACGACTGGTGTGCTTGGGGTCCACTGGGACCCTCCAGCTCTCTTGACCAGATTGTCCTAAAGCAATCCTTGAGAATGAATTTAGAGCATCCTGGCAAGTCATTGTGGTACCCAGAGCATTAAAGTAAGCATAAATTTACATAGTAAATTGTTCAAAGACCCTGAAGTAGCTCAAAGGGTAAAGAGTTTAAGAATCATGAAAATGGGATGTGTGTGTGTGTATATATAGACATGAACACACATTCATGTGATATATGTAAGGAATCGAGTTGTGTGTGTGAATTTAAGAAACTTGAGGCATTATCTTTACATAAAATTTAAAGAAAGAAAAATTTAAAGAAAATTTAAAATTACATAGAAAGACACACATTCTACTGTGTTATGAGTTCAGTTCAGTCACTCAGTTGTGTCCAACTCTTTGCAACCTCATGCACGCCAGGCCTCCCTGTCCATCACCAACTCCCAGAGCTTGCTCAAACTCGTGTGCATCAAGTCGGTGACGCCATCCAACCGTCTCATCCTCTGTCGTCTCCTTCTCCTCCTGCCTTCAATCTTTCCCAGCATTGGGATGTTTTCCATTGAGTCAGCTCTTCGCATCAGGTGGCCAAAGTATTGGAGCTTCAGCTTCAGCATCATTGCTTCCAATGAATAATTGTACGTGGGCATGGGTATAAGAAAAGCAAGAGGAAAGGTCAGGCACATCACGTATGCATACTTAATTTGCATATGTGCAAACATCATATTATTGATAAATAGACACACGTGTTGCCTTAAGACACTTAGGTTGTGGGCTTCCCCGGTGGCTCAGTGGTTAGGAATCCACAGGCCAATGCAAGAGACATGGGTTCAACCCTTGGTTTGGGAAGATCCCGCATGCCCCTGGGTAACTCAGCCCGTGCGCCTCTGAGCCTGTGTTCTAGAGCCTGGGAGCCACAACTTCTGAAGCCCGTAAACCCTAGAGTCTGTGCTTTACAACAAGAGAAGCCATCACAATGAGCTGCTGACACACTGCAACTAAGGAGCAGACCTTGCTCAACACAACTAGAGAAAAGCCAAATTAGCAATGAAGACCTGGCACAGCCCCCCAAAAAGAAAAAGAAAGGAGGTGAACATTCTTCCTGTATAATTTGGTTCACGTGTAATGCAAAGAGTGTATGTGTAAAGAGAGTTGTTCAAGCCTCAGAGCTGTGTAATAGGTTCAGTGGATGGGATGGATAAAATGGTTTCACTAAATGTATTTTGTTCCTTCGCAGACACATTTCAATCAAATATATTTGTGGGCAGCCAGCCGGTATATGAATGGATAAAGAAGAAAGTTTAAAAAATCATGTACTCCGGCCCTGTCTCCCATGAAAGAACCTCCGTGGCAGTCAATCCCAGTGACTCCCTCCCCTCTTGGAGTCACAGGAATGCTGCGTAAAGGAAGGTAATTTACTGGGACTCGATTTGGGGTTTGATAATAAAGCCATAATACCTTCAAGTCCCCGAAAGCAGTATATCAAGGACAGGACTGTGATTAGCCCGGCTCGTGAAGCAACAGGCCGTGCTTGATAATTAAAAACCGTAAATAACCGAAAACAGCCACCCTGAAATGACTCAGACTTTTTTTACGTCTCCATCCAGAGGAATGAGTCAGTAAGCGGGGTCCACGTGTATTCTGCCCTTTGCTGCCGGAAAACCTCCCTTTAACCTCCACGGAAGGTCTCAACACGTAGCTCAGTTGGTAAAGAATCTGCCTGCACTGCAGGAGACCCGGATTCAGTCCCTGGGCCAGGATGATCCCCTCGAGAAGGGAATGGCAACCCACTCCAGTATTCTTGCCTGGAGAATCCCAAGGACAGAGGAGCCTGGGAGGCTACAATCCCTGGGGCTGCAAAGAGTTGGACATGACTTAGAGATGGAACAGTGGTTGTCATATTCTAGCATATCTGGGGTTCATTTTTATTTTCCTTTTTTTTTTTTTTTTACTGTACTAAAGTCGATTTATAGGGTGGTGTCAATTTCTGCTGTATGGCACGGTAATTCAGTTATACATATGTATGAAAAAAAAGTGAAAGTGTTCATCGTGTCCGACCCTTTGTGACCCCATGGGCCGTAGCCCACCAGGCTCCTCTGTCTGTGGCATTCTCCAGGCAAGAATACTGGAGTGGGTTGCCATTTCCTTCTCCAGGGGATCTTCCCCACCCAGGGATCGAACCTGGGTCTGCTGCATTGCAGGTGGATCCTGTAATTCTGTTCTGTCTGAGCCACCAAGGAGGCCCTTTGTTCTTTATTTTTTTTTTTAGTTTTTTATGTTTTAAGTATTCTTTCCTGTGCTATACAGTGGGACCTTGGTTTTTACTCATCCTGTGAATAATAGTTAGCATTTCTGGGCTTTATTTGGAATAGCGCTGATTTCCCATGTTGTGTTAACTTCTGCTGTACAATGAAGTGATGCAGTCACACATATATATTCTTTTTCCATTATGCTTTATCACAGGATATCGAATAGAGTTCCCTGGTCTATACAGTAGCATCTTGCTGCTTATTCCTCCAGTGTATAATAGTTAGCATTCCTGGGCATTACTTTTACACATTTTCCTGAAGTATCCTTGATTTACTGCTGGACAGCAAGGTGACTCAGTTAGACGTATATATATATACTTTTCCATTCTCTTTTATTTAAATTAATTTATTTTTTTATTGAAGCATAATTACTTTATAGAACTTTTCTTGTTTTCTGTCAAACCTCAACAGGAATCAGCCGTAGGTGTACATGAATCCCCTCCCTTGTGAACCTCCCTCCCGTCTCCCTTCCCACCCTCAGGCTGACACAGAGCCCCTGTTTGAGTTTCCTGAGGCATTCAGCAAATTCCTGTTCACTCTCTACTTTACATACGGTGATGGAAGTTTCCAGGTTGCTCTCTCCATACAGCTCACCCTCTCCTCCCCTCTCCCCAGGTCCATAAGTCTATATTCTCTATGTTTATTTCTCCATTCAGTTCAGCTCAGTCCCTCAGTCGTCTTCGACTCTTTGCGACCCCACGGACTGCAGCACGCCAGGCCTCCCCCTGTCCATCACCAACGCCCGGAGTTCACTCAAACTCATGTCCCTCGAGTCGGTGATGCCATCCAGCCATCTCCTCCTCTGTCGTCCCCTTCTCCTCCTGCCCTCAGTCTTTCCCAGCATCAGGGTCTTGCTTTCTCTATTGCTGCTGCCCTGTAATTTTCCTTTCTCTTCTATCACAGGCTACTGAATCGAGTTCCCTGTGCTCTGTAGAGGTGCCACTATCGTACGACCTTGGTGTTTATCCATTCTGTCTATCCCCGTTCATGTTTCTGGGCTTTCCTTCCATTTCAGTGAAGTATGCTTGATTTACAGTGCTGTGGTAATCTCTGCAGGACAGTGAGGTGAGTCAGTTAGACAGAGGTATTCTTTTCCCATTCTCTTGTATCACAAGACCTTGCTGTTAATCCCTTCTGTATATACGCATGAACGTTCCTGGGCGTTTGGAGGTGGCTGTGGCTTGCCGGAGATTAGCTGGGCCCATCCTGAAATTCACAGCAGAACCCATACCCTGGGAATGCGCCCACTTGGCCCCATGCGTACAGAGAGAATGGAAGCTGATTGTAGGTAATCGTAAGGCAGCCGCCCCGTGGAGCCTGAGGTTCCAGGGCCCCGTCTGGCTCAAGAGAGGAACCTCCCACGACTGTCCCATCGCCCTGGCCCCATCGCCCGATTGGCACTGAGACGCCAGTTCCTCCACTCAAGGACCCCAGGGCCAAGCCTCAGGGCGGTCTTGGAGAATGAGTCTCGGCTTGCCAGTCTTTGACGGACTGCCCTCGGGCGGGAGTTTTCTGTTTGTCCACCGGATGCTCCTCTGCAGAGTCTCAAGCAGGAAGAAGTATCTGGTTTTAGCATGAGGGTTCCCTGGGTGATCAGTGTGGTGAAACAGATGTCAAACATCCCTGAGGTTCCGCCTTGAACAATTCCATTTCTAGGCCTCTACAAGGGTTTTTGTTCTGCAGGGTGAGGGGCGGTTTGGAAGGTGCCTGGCATGGGGGATCTTAGTTCCCCGACTGGGGATCAAACTCGCATCCCTTGCCTTTGGGACACAGAGTCGACTCTTGGACCTCCAGGGAGTTCCCTGCAAGGGTTAATAACACGAAGCCTCTGTTCTTGCACTTCCAGTCTCTCAGACTGGCCGAAGGTCAGTTGCTCAGTCATGTCTGACACTTTGGGACCCCATGGACGGACCACGGACCGTAGCCCGCCAGGGTCCTCTGTCCATGGGGATTCTCCAGCCAAGAATCCTGGAGTGGGTTGCCATTTCCTCCTCCAGGGGGATCTTCCTGACCCCGGGACTGTACCCAGGTCTCCTCCATTAGCAGGCAGCTTCTTTACTGTCAGAACCACCAGGGAGGCCCCCAAAAAGTGGCCCCGAAGGAGCCTCTATTTATGTTCCATGCCCTGTACCCTGGTTCTTTATCTGATGAGGAACTTGGCCTTGAATGCTGGACAAGAGCCAACCACTGCTTCCGGCTGGTCACATGGTTAGCCTGGGGCATGACTTCAACTTTGCCTTCCATTTAATAAGATAAATCCTTGGGGTGGGGTAGGGTGGGTCAGTGGGGAACGTTTATGGTAGCAGCGTAGTAAGGGTTGGCTGAGGGGCAAAAAATAATAATAATAATAAAGTCCTAGAGGAATAGTTAACGCAGGCAGTGGAAAACTGTGTGGGCTCTGTGTTCTGGCAGCAGGAGCAGCAAAGAACAGCCGAGCTATTGTAAACAGGGCCGCGATGATCACTGGGGTACGCGCGTCTCTTTCAGTTCTGCTCTCCTCTGTGTGTATGCCCAGCAGTGGGATGGGTGGGTCATACACCTGTTGCAGGAAGGGGGACCCCTTCCAGGGCCCGAAGCTGGGCTCTTGTCTAACACTCGGAAATGAATTGTCCGAGGAGACACATGTGCTGACAAAGCCAGAGATTTTATTGGGAAAGGGCACCCGGGTGGAGAGCAGCAGGGTAAGGGAACCCAGGAGAACTGCTCTGCCGCGTGGCTCACAGTCTCGGGTTTTATGGCGATGGGATTAGTTTCCGGGTGGTCTTTGGCCAATCATTCTAATTCAGTCTTTGCTGGTTGCACACGCATCGCTCAGCCAAGATGGATGCTAGCGAGAGGGATTCTGGGAAGTGGACGGACACACGGTGTCTCCTGTAGACCTTTCCCGAACTTGTCTGGTTGGTGGTGGCTTATTAGTTCCGCATTCCTTATCAGGATCTCCTATAAAACAACTCATGCAAATGGTTACCTTGGTGTCTGGCCAGGGTGGGCAGTTTCAATCAGTGTGCTTCCCCTAACACACCCATGGCCGATTCATGCCAATGTACAGCAAAACCCCCCACCATGTTGTAATGTCATTAGCCTCCACTGAAGATAAACAAATGAATTTTAAAAAGAGAGAGAGAGAAGACAACAGCTTTCTTTGGTATCAGAATCCTGCCTCTCCCGCTGTGTTTCCCAGTAGTCATGTCTGGATGTGAGAGTTGGACCATAAAGAAGGCTGAGCGCCAAAGAACTGATGCTTTTGAGCTGTGGTGTTGGAGAAGACTCTTGAGAGTCCCTTGGACTGCAAGGAGATCCAACCAGTCCATCCTAAAGGAGATCAGTCCTGGATGTTCAGTGGAAGGACTGATGTTGAAGCTGAAACTCCAATATTTTGGCCCCCTGACGTGAAGAACCGACTCATTGGAAAAGTCCCTGATGCTGAAAATGATTGAAGGCAGGAGGAGAAGGGGACGACAGAGGATGAGATGGTTGGATGGCATCACCAACTTGATGGACATGAGTTTGAGTGAACTCCGGGAGTTGGTGATGGACAGGGAGGCCTAGCGTTCTGCAGGCCACGGGGTCACAAAGAGTCAGACACGACCAAGTGACTGAATTGAACTGACTCTCTCGGTGTGTATGAGGGTGGGGGTGCATCTTCTTGCTTCACCTCTGCCCTGCAAGGACACAGAAAGGCCCCTTAGAGAGGGTGAGACCTCAGGCTGGAGCTCTAGGGCCCCGAGGAGCTGATTCCTGCCTGAGGGACCAGGCACGGCGGGGCGGGGTGGGGGGGGGCGGGGGGGGGCGGGGGGGCGGTGCGGCGCTGGTAAAAGCTGGGCTGGCCAGGGCAGTCAGATATGCTGACCTTGGTGACCTGTGGCGAAGGGCAGAGACAAGGTTTTGCAGCCATTGGGATTTCTGCTCCTGGGGGTGGGAGGGACTCCAGCTGAGCGGGAACTACCCTCAGGTTCTGGAGTTGTCACTGGGGAGGAAACAGGCTGGGACAGGTCCCAAGAACTGGTCCAAAAGCGCTTCCAAGGGCTGGTCAGCGTCCAGAGGCCCGGAGTCCTCTCTGGGCAGTGCTGGGTCGTAGGGGCGTGGTCTGCCCTTTGACCTTGTCTCTCCCTTCATATTCCTTGCTGGGAGAGACCCAAGAGCACCTGGCAGGGTAGGGAATGATCCATGAGGACACCAGAGGCTCCTTCCTCACTTTCTCCAGGGCCCCAGACCACTAAGACCCCGCCTTAATAGATGGCTAACTGACTTACCCGGGAATTAAGCCCGGAGTTTTAGGATCTAAAGGCTGACCTCTGCAGCAGTCGACGACCACAAACATCACAGGGAGTGCTGGAATCGTGACCTCCACGCCACGCTTTGAACCATCTCTCTGACGAGTAAGTTTTATAGAGACATCCCCTGCACCCCAAGAGCAAATGTCCCCTTTCGATGATGTGTGGGTCAGCCATGCGTGCGTGCTAAGTTGCTTCAGTCGTGTCTGACTCTGCGACTCCGTGGATTGGAGCCCGCCAGGCTCCTCTGTCCATGGGATTCTCCAGGCAAGAACACTAGAATGGGTTGCCAGGCCCTCCTCCAGGAGATCTTCCCAACCCAGGGATCGAACCCACGTCTCCTGCATCGCAGGCAGATTCTTGCCCAATGAGCCACTGGGGAAGCTCCCCCGGGTCATGCTTACTCAGGCTCAACTATTTTTTTTCAGGTTTCACCTTACTATCGTTCCTGGGTTTCCATAAAGAATGGGCAATCTGTCAGCCGCCACTGCATTATGTATTAATTATAGGAATACCTGCCAAATGCCCGGGGCACACAAAATAATTAAAACTAATGTTTTATTTATAGATGTGGAATCGTGAAAACAAAGACAGAGTTAGTCTCTCTCTTTTTTTAAATTTTCTCTCAAACCTAAACAAAAGGAAATGATGACAGGAGGCGACGTGCCAAAAGCAACATGGTCTGGACTTCCCTGGTGGTCAGTGGCTAAGACTCCACGCTCCCAGTGTGGGAGGCCTGGGTTCAATCCCAGGTCAGGGAACTACATCCTGCATGACAGAGACTAAGGTGGATGCTTCCGTGTGTCGCAAGGACGACCTGGCACAGCCAAATAAATAAAGAAAAGAGACGTGTGTGCTATGTCACTTAAGTCGTGTCTGACTCTTTGAGACCCCTTGGGCTGCAGCCCGCCAGGCTCCTCTGTCCATGGGATTCTCCAGGCAAGAATACTGGAGTGGGTTGCTGTTTCTTCCTCCAGGGGATCTTCCCCACCCAGGGATGCAACCTGAGTCTCCTACATCTCTGGCCCTGGCAGGCAGGTTCTTTACCCCTGAGCCACCAGGGAAGCCCCCAAAGAGACACAGGGGCAAGTTATCTTTTGACGGGTAGAGATGTCCCCCAGATGTGTGGGCAGGGGGCGTCCCGGGCTCACTTCCTCTCTGGTGCTCTCCACCCCACCCACGAGGCTGGGGATGAGGGGGTGGGTGACCTGGCTGAGCATCCTCGCCCAGGGTGTCAGTGGGGAATGCATTCCTCGGGGCTTCGTGTGTGGCATGTGGGGCGATGGGCAGGGAGGCGGCACTGGTTTCCTACACTCTGTATACGGAGCATGCCGTGTGCCCGCCCTCGCCCATCACCCCCCCCCCCCCACTGCCTTTCCACACGCCCCTTCTCCACCCACACCTGAGGTGCCTGTCGGCCGTGGGTCAGCCCTAGAGAATCTCCGAAACATGCTGTGCATAAACGTCCTCCGAGATGACCGTCACCTACCTTTGATTCCTTCCCCCCTCCAGGGCGTGACTCCTGAGGTCAGCAAGCCCAACTCCCCTTCTGATTTATGCTTGAGGCACTCGGATGTCAGGGACAACAACGCGGGGAGACGGAGGCACGGGGCCGAAATAACTTTTTTATGAGAAATTCTCCAGTTATCCGGGGATGACTTTACGGCCGGATGATGGCTCCCTATAACTTCCCTGGGGCCGTGCAGTGCCTCTTCAGATGCCAAGCAGGCAGGGGGCCCGGGGTGTCACCCAGTTCGGTCAGCTGGAGAAGCTGTGTGAGGTCCTGTGATCAAGTCCGGGCACCTTGTCCGTTTCGCCGTGAATAGCTTGGTGAGTTGCATTCATTTTTTTTCCCCCACTACTTCTTGACTGCCAAGCCACTGAGACAAATAATGACAGAAAACAGCTCCTGGCAATAGGGACTTGAGGGAAGAGCTTCAAAGGGCGTCTACAGATTCCTGTTTTGTTCCTTTTATGGAATAGTGAAATAGCCGACAGGTCCCGACTCGATTAAGTTAAGTCGAAGGGCTTGTTGTTGTCGTTCTGTTGGTAAGTTGCCTGTGACTCTTGGTGACCCCGTGGACGGCAGCACGCCAGGCAGCACGCCAGGCTTCCCTGTCCAGTACTGTCTCGGGGAGTTTGCTCAAGTTTGTGTCTGGCGAGTCGGTGATGCCATCTAAGCATCTCATCCTCTGCCGCCCCCTTCTCCTTTTGCCCTCAGTGTTTCTTTCCCAGCATCAGGGTCTTTTTTCAGTGAGTCGGCTCTTTACATCAGGTGGCCGAATGATGAGACAGAGATTTCCAAACCATCTGGAGTGGGAGTAATGAAAGCGTTACCTTGCAAAGGAAAGAGTGTTACCTTTTGAAGCAACCTGCAAAGGCACCCGCGGTTTATCTGATATGTAGTCATTTGTTTGTTTGCTCTGAAACAAGGAGGTTGAGTGGGAGAGGGAATCAATTGCCAATTCGTCTTTTCGTCTTTTTCGCGAGTTTGGTAAAAAGAAAAACATAGCGGCGGGACGTCCTGGTGGTTCGGTGGTTGAGATTCCGTGCTTCCAAGGCAAGGGCAGTGAGTTCAATCCCTGATCAGGGAACTAAGAGTCCACATGTTGCTTGGCATGGACAAATAATTTTTAAAAGTTAAAAAAGGAAAAAATAAGAGTAGTGGAGGGCTCAGGAGGAAGAAACTCGGAGAGGAAGTGAGCAGAGAGGTGCATGGCTTGTCTCAAGAGAGAAATGTCAGCAATTAGCCTTGCCAACCATAATATCAGAACCACTGCTTCGGAGTTCGATACGAGGAATATAAATAAGATGCACGTGCCCTGCAGCGGATTCTGTGAAAGACGGATGTCATTCTCAGCTTGCTTTGGAAAAGCAACTGCTTGCTTTTAACAAACAAAACAATTTGGAGGCAGAATGAATAGCAGGCCCGCTGTTTTCTTCCTTTTTTCTTTTTTTTTTTTTTCACTTTGCATCTTTGTTTTCTTTCTTAAATATATGAATAAGTCTGTCCTGAACCACCTGAATCTGTGTCCTGAGAAATGACAAAGAACCACGTTTCCTAACTGAGGTTTGCGCGTCAACCAAGCTCTCCTCAGGACAGCTGCGGCTAGCGTGCTTGTGGTCGCAATGGCTGTGTTTTTGGAAGTGCTGTTTATTGCTCCAGGCTTTGGCTGTGTCGTCTGTCTTTATAAAGGAGCTGGGTTAGACACGGAATGCATTTGCAGTTCAAAAACGAACCATTTTATTCTGTGCATGTCTGTCAGTTGCAGAAAATCAGCGTTGGGGGCCGCGTGTCCTTTGAAGTGAATGCCACGCGTAACCTACTTATTATGAACGAACCAAATATGCAATTTTTCTCCCAGCGACAGAGGCCAAGAAATACATGCAAACCCCCTTCATCCTGATGCTTCAGCCTGTTTCTCTTATGAACAAATAATCAGAATGAATTAAGGTGTCCACTTCTTGCTTGCTTTTCTTCTTATCTGGGAGTCAACATATTTCCTGTCTACCTCAGTTTTTTTTTTTTTTTCCTTTCTGCTGTGCCTTGCACGTTGAATTAGAGGAACTGAAAGAAATGATTGTCATCTAAGATGACGTCACTAAAAATGGTGAGGCTGTTTTATTGAAAGATTCCTCTGTGTCATGGTTCTTTGCCATAGACATTCTATGTGGTCACTAACCACGTGAGGATACCCAAGAGATTATTACTGTGAACTGGTGTTTGCAGGGACATTCCTATTTGCCAACTGAGATATTGCCCCATATTCATTTATAATGAGATGGCAACGTAATAACTGATGCTATCAGGACTCAGAGTGTAAAAGCTTTCAGATAAAAAAGAAGAGAGAGAAAAAAACGTGTCCGTATATTTGCATTTAAAGGGTAAACAGTATCTGGCAGGTATCCCTTAAAAGGTTGAATGAAACTGTCTTTATTTTTGTTTCTCTCTCTCTCTTTTTTTTTCCCTTTCTTTTCTTTTGTTTTTTAAGTCGCTCAGTCATGTCTGACTCTTTGTGACCCCATAGACTGTAGCCTACCAGGCTCCTCCACCCATGGAATTTTCCAGGCAAGAGTACTGGAGTGGGTTGCCATTTCCTTCTCCAGAAACTGTCTTTAAAAGATTGTGGGTAGGTAGTGTTCCTTGAAACACTATTTACAGTAGCTAGGAAGAAGAAGTGAAGTCACTCAGTCATGTCCGACTCTTTTCGACCCTATAGACTGTAGCCTACCAGGCTCCTCCGTCCGTGGGATTTTCCAGGCAAGCATCCTGGAGTGGGTTGCTATTTCCTTCTCCAGGGGGTCTTCCCGACCAAGAGATCGAACCCAGGTCTCCTGCATTGTAGGCGGATGCTTTACCGTCTGAGCCACCAGGGAAGTCACAGTAAGCTAGGACATGGAAGCAACCAAGATGCCCATCGACAAATGGATGGATGGATAAAAAAATGGTGGTACACATACACAGTGGAGTATTACTCAGCCATGAAAAGGAACACAGTGGAGTATTACTCAGCCATGGAAAGGAACACATTTGAGTCAATTGTGATGAGGTAGATGAACCTAGAGCCTGTTATACAGAGTGAGGTAAGTCAGAAAGAGAAAAAGCAGATATCAGCACACATATATGGAACCTAGAAGGATGGTAGTGATGACTCTCTTTGTAGAGTGGTAATGGAGACACAGATGTGGGAAACAGACTGTGGTCTCTGGGAAGGAGCAGGATGGACGAATGGAGAGAGTCACACGGAAACTCACACTCTACCATGTGCAAGATAGATGCCCAGTGGGCATTTGCTGTGTGGTGCTGGGAGCTCAAGCCTGGTGCTCTGCGATGACCTCGAGGCATGGGATGCGGTGGGAGGTGAGAGGGAGGTTCAAGAGGGAGGGGACCTATGTATACCTGTCACTGATTCATGTTGACATGTGGCAGAAACCAACACAACATCATGAACCAGTTAGCTTCCAACGAAAAATAAATAGGAGAAGGAAATGGCGACCCACTGCATGGAAAAGTCTATGGACAGAGGAACCTGGTGGGCTGCAGTCTGTGGGGTTACGTGACTGAGCACGCGTGCATGAGGGTGGAAGGAGAGGAATTGGTGGCGATGAACTGGTAGAATTTTTTTTAAAACTAAAAAATAAATTTTAAAAATTTGTATAAAGATGATAAGTAGGGACTTCCCTGGTGATCCAGTGGTTAACACTTCACCTTCCAATGCAGGGGGGTACAGGTTAGATCCCTGGTCAGAGAACTAAGTTTCCACAGGCCTCTCAGCAAAAACCAAATTCAGTAAAGACTTTAAAATGGTCCACATCAAAAAAAAAGATCTTAAAAATAAAATAATAATTTTAAAAAAAAGGTTGTGGGTTCTACAAGTCGTGTTCTCCAGACCCATCACCGCCCCCGCTGTTTTGTTGGGCTCCGGTCTTCTGGTTCAACTCCCCACCTTGTTTGGATGTTTGCCCTGAGAAACTCGGCCACTGACGCAGCAAGCTCTTACCCAGCACCCCGGGATCCAGGTAATAAAAGAGGGAGCAATGATGAAACACACGTGCAGCGTCACCTCCAAGGTTGTCCAAGACGGAAAACAAAAGCGACCGGTAAAGACTGCAGGAGCTGACGTCAGTGGGTCACTTCGTGAGCAGGAAGTACAGGGACTTCCTGTACACAGCGCTGGGCTCAGCGCAAGCAGCAGCTGGATTTGCTGTTCTCCTTTTATTTTAAGAAACATTTTGCTTGACGTGTTTGGCTTCGTTGGGTCTCGGCTGCAGCACGGAGACTCTTTAGTCGTGGCACGAGGAATCTAGGTCCCTGATAGAACCCGGGTGCCCTGCGTTGGGAGCACGGAGTCTTAGCCACTGGACCACCAGCGAAGTCCCATCGACTTTCACCTCTGGTCAAAAGCCCCCAGGTCACACCAAATGGGTCCCAGAGTCAGTGTTCCTCTTCGGGTTTCCTGGAGAGGGGTTGTCTTGCCTTCAGATGGATGGAGAGTCTGGACGAGGACTGGGGGCTTCTCCTTTCATTTGTCTGCCCCAGGGCTTCTCAGTTGCAACCCTGGGAGGTGCTTTGCTGTAGCGACGGACGTGTGCATTGAGGATGTTTAGAATCTTACGTGCTCCGGGCTGAGAACAGACCTCTCTCTCAGCTGCAACAGCCAGAAATGTCTCCAGGTATTGTGCCATGTTGCTTTAGCCCCAGGGGATAACCACTGACGGAGAATAGGGATTTAAAATGCACAAGGCACGATTTCAATTCAGTTCAGTCGCTCAGTCGTGTGCGACTCTCTGTGACCCCATGGACTGCAGCACACCAGGCCTCCCTGTCCATCACCAACTCCCGGAGTTTACTCAAACTCATGTCCATTGAGTCGGTGATGCCATCCAACCATCTCATCCTCTGTCGTCCCTTCTCCTCCCGCCTTCAATCTTTCCCAGCATCAGGGTCTTTAATGAGTTAGTTCTTCGCATCGGTGGCCAAAGGCTTGAAGTTGCAGCTTCATCAGGCACTATTTACAATACCCAAAACGTGGAAGCAACCCCGGTGCCCACCAACAGACAACTGGACTAAAAATATGTGGTACATATACACAACAGAATATTACTCAGCCATAAATAGAGAATACAATGTTGCCATTTGCAAAAACATGAATGGACCTAGAGGGTCTTACTCTTTAGTGATAAGTCAGACAGAGAAACACAAATACTGTATTGTATATCACTTGTATGTGGAATCTTAAAAATAATACAAACAAATACGAATACAAAACAGAAATAGACGCAAAACAAACTATTACTCAAGGGGAGAGAGATGTGTTGTTGTGTTCATCGCTGAGTCATATCCAACTCTTTGTGACCCCGTGGACTGTAGCCCACCAGGCTCCCCTGTCCATGGAATTCTCCAAGGAAGACCAGAGTGGGTGGCTGTTTCCTTCTCCAGAGGATCTTCCCAATCCAGGGATCGAACCTGGGTCTCCCACACTGTGGGCAGATTCTTTCCTCTCTGAACCACCAAGGAAGCTAGTGGTAAAGGACCCACCTGCCACTGAAGGAGACATAAGAGACACAGGTTCGATTCCTGGGTTCGGAAGATCCCTTGGAGCAGGGCATGGCAACCTACTGCAGGATTCTGGCCTGGAGAACCCCTGTGGACAGGGGAGACTGGCAGCCTAGTGTCCACAGGGTCGAAAAGAGTCGGACACGACCGAAGCGACTTAGCAAATAAAGGGGAGAGCAACATAGGGAGGGACTATTTAGGGGTATAGGATTCGTGGAGACACAGTACTATATATGAAATAGATAAGCAACAAGGATTTACTGTATAGCGCAGGGAGTTATGGCCATCATAGTAACCTATTATAAGTTATTATAATTATATATAACCTATTTTAGGTTATTATATGGGCCATTGTAATAACCTATAGCAGAATGTAATCTGCAAGAACCCTGGATCACTGTGCAATGCTCCTAAGATTAGCACAACGTTGTACATCAGCTCTTCTTCATAAAATAATGAAATGCATCAGGCAGAGCTTGGGGGGAGAGCAGGAGTCGTGAGTCTTAGCACTGATGACGTTTGGGGCCACATGTCCCTTTGATATGGGGGCCTCCTGTGCACAGTAGGGTATTTAGAACCTCCCACTTAGAGACTGCACTGCGTACCTCCGCCCCGGTCTGATCTCTCCAGATACTGCTGGAGGCTTCTCGGGGAGGCAAAGCGCACCGTCTTTAGACCTTCTGAACTGAAGACAAGGAGAGCACCCGGGGTATATGATAGAAGCAGGAAGACAGCCCTGGTGCGTTGTTTGCAGATCCTCTCCAGGTTTCCTGGCAGCTCACTGTTTCTGCTGGAGGATGTCCCGGCTTGCCCGAGCTGAGTCACTGGGCCAAGGTTTCTTGGGTCCCTGCCTGCCACCTCCGTCACAGAGGAGGAAACCCTGGGGTTGCATCAGTTCTCGGGATTGGCCAGGATGCTCTCCAGCATAGGCAGGCTTGGCCAGCATCTGCCTTCTTCCCCGGCCTCTCTCCCAGCCCTGCCCTCCCACTTCCAGACCTTTGTCCAGAACCAGGAAGCAAAGTAAAAGACTGCAAGCCCAGTGTTTCGACAGCTTGTTGGGCAGCAAAGCTACTTCTAAATCCAGGAATGTGAAACCGATGTGGCTCTTTCTTTATCCGAAAGAATGCCAAGATCTGTTGTGTTTGTGACCGCAGAACTATTAATATGTGTGACGGCGGGGTGTAGCCCAAAACTTCACTAAAGGTGTACACGGAGGCTTCCCTGGCAGGCTGGTGGTTAAGACACCACACTTCCACTGTAGGGGGGCGAATGTTCCCCCAGTTCCCTGGTTGGGGATCGAAGACCCCACAAGCTGTGCACTGTGGCCAAAAAATAAAGAAGTATGCGGATTATGTGATATATTTGAAGATACATTGTATCTGTATATGTGAAGTCAACAGTGAATATATGCATATATAGATATATTATATCCATATATGTGATGGTAATGGTGAATATATACATATATAGATATATTTATGTATATAAAGGTACTGGTGAATATATATATATAGATGCATTATATCCATATATACATGAAGGTAATGGTGAAAAAATACATATAGATATATCTAGATATATGAAGGAAGTGTTGAACATATACATATATAGATACATGATATCCAAATATATAAAAGTTATGGTGAATATATACATATAGATACATTGTATCTATATATATATGAAGGTAATGGTGAATATATACATATAGATGGATTATACCTATATGAAGGTAATTGTAATGGTGAGTATATATATAGATATATCTATGTATAGGAAGGTAATGGTGAATATACAATTCTAAATAATAAACAACATTAGTTGCTCAGTTGTGTCCGACCCTTTGTGACCCTACGGACTGTAGCCCCCCAGACTTCTCTGTCCATGGGCTTTTCCAGGCAAGAATGCTGGAGTGGGTTGCCATGCCCTTCTCCAGGGGATCTTCCCGACCCAGAGATCGAACCTGGGTCTGTTGCATTGCAGGCACATTCTTTACCATCTGAGCCACATTTCTATATGGTAATGGTGAATATACACATATAGAGATTTCCTATATCTCTGTGTATGAAGGTGAGTGAGTGATAGCGCTCAGCCATGCCTGACTCTTGGTGACCCCATGGACTGTAGCCCGCCAGGCTCCTCTGTCCATGGAACCCTCCAGGCAAGACTACCAGAGTGGGCTGCCATTTCCTTCTCCAGGATGTTTGAAGGTAATGGTGAATAAATATATGTCTATATATACATATATATTCCCTCTTTATCAAATGACAAATGAATATATCATTTCAGTTTTACTCACGTATCATTGACCTCTAACATTGTATGTGGTTCTGATACATAATGTAATGATGTGATGTACCGCATCTATGCTGAAATGATCACCATAATGTTCAGTGACCATGGTCTCACCCAGTCACAACGTTTGCTTGTTGTTAAATGCTGTTAATGGTGTGAAGATGAATGCTTCATTGTAGAAAACCACTCTCTGGGTTATGAGTGCCATAAACTGTCCTGAAGACAGTTCAGCTCTGAAGGAGGCGGGGGGTGGTTCTTTGAATAGTTTTAATAAAGTAGTTTTTTTTTTTTTAATAAAATCCACAACCTTCTCAAATCCAAGCAGTTCTGAATTCTGAAACCCACCTGGCCTCACGTGTTGGCATTTTGGGACTGTGGACCAGGAATTGCAACTGCCAGCAGGTCCATTTCAGCCCGTGGTGACTAGGAACATCAGATGGTGTTTGTACTAGGGTGTTTTTTCCCATTTACTGGGCCATCCTATGCTCCCATATACTGCTTTTACTACTTAAAACCTCATGAGTTTCCCATAGTCTATAGCTTTGCAATAATGTGAAAACGCTCAGAAACCTAAATGTGGCCAGAAAAATTGGGCAGAACAGCTGTGCCCCTTGGACCCTGTGCCCAGAAGTGAACAGCTTCTGATCCCTGCCCCCAGCCTGTGCGCCCGAAAGGCAAAGCATTCTTTACTCAAATAGACTGAGGGGTGATGAGGGCCCAAGCTGATATTCCAACCGAAAGGCATGTCCCGACCTTAGAAAGGCCAGCTATGGGATTCCATAAGAAAAAGTGCCAAGTCTGTTTTTGATTACTTAAGAAGAAAGGATGATTATCCTTTGGCGAGCTTGTCTGCCTCTGGGTCAGGATTTCCCAGCCTGAGTGCATTTTATGTGTGGGGCTGGGGAATTCTTTGTCCTGGAATGGGTCTTGCACATTGTCGGATGTTACGTCTCATCCTTGGACACCACCCAGGAGATGTTAAGGGCATAAGCCCAATTGTAACAACCATATGACTCCAGGTATCACCACTGTCTCCGTGGGCTGGGCATTGGGAAAGGGCTGCAGAGTCACCCCTTGTTGACAACCGCTGGGTCGAGAAAAAGCCTTTAAGAATTAGTAAGACAAAGGACTGGGCTGAGAGGAGGATTCTCCAACCTTCGCAGGGATGACGCCTAGGGCTGTATCATTCTTTGCACGCAATGCGTTGTGGGATATTCATTTGCATCCCTGGTGGCTTCCCACTGGATGCCAGGAACAACGCCCACAGCTATAACAACCAGAAACATGTCCAGACTGTCCGTGCCCCTTGTCCCCTGAAAACAAAGTCACCAAGACCTGACAGTCCTTGTTCTAGGTGGGACATTGTCCTGCGTGTTCAACCCTATACTTGGTGTTGTTTTCAGTCACTCAGTCGTGTCTGACTTGTTGCAACCCCATGGACTGTAGCCTGCCAGGCTCCTCTGTCCATGGGATTCTCCAGGCAAGGGAGTTGAGTTGCCATTTCCTCCTCCAAGGGATCGTCCCGACCCAAGGACTGAATCCTTTTGTGCCGGCAGGTGGATTCTTTACCACTGAGCCACCAGGGAAGCCCAGGATCCTGTTTTAGGGCGGGGGACAAAAGAAACAAACACGCACACTATATTCTATAGAGAGTGTTGTTGCCAAGAGTTTTTCCGCCCGACTGTCTTGTCACATGTCCCACGGGTGACTCATCCGAGGAGGTGTCGCAAACCACTTGCCTTCCTGGGTGTTCCGGATCACATCATGTAATGTACATGTCCCGAGGCAGACTCAGGATGCTCGGCAACACGCACGGGATTCCGGGAGCTTCTGATCTCCAGTGAGTGCAGCTGATGAGCTCAGTGATCAAGGAGGTGGAAGTCACAAGCGTCGAGAGCTGCAGGCCGCACACGCAGACGGTTTTTGGTTGCAAGTGGTCTCCCTCATTCAAAAAGGAGAAAATCCCCAGAAAGGGATTTTTTTCATTTCCAGGGGGTGGGAGGGAGGGTCACACAGTCAAAGGAGGAGTCCGAGGCGGGGCAGGCATCCTTGCTTGAAATACAAGTGGAGAATTCTTTGTGAGTCCAACTGACTTGACTCATCACTAACTGCATGCAGTGCAGGAGACGGAGGTTCGATCCCTGGGTCGGGAAGATCCCCTGGAGGAGGGCATGGCAACCCACTCCACTACTCCTGCCTGGAGAACCCCATGGATAGAGGAGCCTGGCAGGTTACAGCCCATGGGGTTGCAAAGAGTAGGACACAACTGGGCAACTAAAGCAACAGCTGTGTGTGATTTTTGATGGAGGTGGCCCGTATGTCTGTGAATTGTTGGTTTTCCATCCTGGTTAAATGGAATCGTGGTATTACCATTTTCTGTACACTTGGGAGTGGGTGTTTTGGTCGTTATCCATCCAGTGACCACATTAAATTTAATGGCTCAGGACAACATCCACTGATTATCTCCAGGTCCGCAGGTCAGATGTCGGTACACGACTTAGCTGGCTTCTCTGCTCACGGTCCTCTACACGTTTGCAAAATGATGGCCAGGATTTATGTCCATCAGAAGCTTGGGATTCCCTGCCGAGCTCACTCAGCATGTTGGCAGAATCTAGTTCCCTGTGGCTGTGGGCCCCTCGCTCCTAGGGATCAACCGTCCCTGGAGGCGTTTCACACCAGGACTATTCCGTGAAGGCCAACAGGCCAGCACTCTTTTGAGGCTTGGAGTCTGTTTCCAAGGGCTCCACTGATGAGGCCCGGCCCATCCCCACCAGTCTCCTCTTTGAGTTACGAAGACAATTGACTAGGGACCTCAGTCACATCCCTTCACTTTCTCCATACCCTACTGGTTAGAAGGACATCTTAGGCCCCTCCTCTCTGGTACACATACTCAAGAGGAGAGAATCATACAGAGCTGTGGGTACCAGGAGGTGGAAGCCATAGAGGTCATCTTAGAATCCTGCCTACCACGGATTTCCTTTTTCCGGGAGGACCTGGGAACCTCAATAGGATTTACAAGATGTGTGCTGGGAATCCAAGAGCCTAGTTACACACGGTCTTTTGGAGAAAAGGATGTATAAGCAAAAATAAATGATGTCATCGTTCAGTTGCTCAGTCATGTCCAACTCTTTGCAACCCCATGGACTGCAGCACGCCAGGCTTCCCTGTCCTTTGCCATCTCCCAGAGTTGGCTCAAACTTGTGTCTGTCGAGTTGATGATGCCATCCAACCATCTCATCCTATGTTGTCCCCTTCTCCTCCCACTTTCAATCTTTCCCAGCATCGGAGTCTTTTCCAAGGAGTCAGTTCTTTGCATCAGGTGTGGAAAGTATTGGAGCTTCAGCTTCAGAAACAAGTAGCTCATTTTAGCATTATTTATTTACATTTGATGTTGATAAAAGAATGAGAATTCCGATAAATAATTGAAGATTCCATAGTGTTACACCAGAATCTCCTCTTAGTCGCTGAAGCTCTGTCTTCATCTTATTCATAAACATGTGTGGTGCTGAGGTGACCACTCTGAAGAGGGAGGAGATGAGCAGGAAAGACCAGCTGCTTTTGAACTGTGGTATTGGAGAAGACTCTTGAGAGTCCCTTGGACTGCAAGGAGATGAATCCAGTCCATCCTCAAGGAAATCAATCCTGAATATTCTTTGGAAGGACTGATGCTGAAGCTGAAGCTCTAATCCTTTGGATTAGACTGAGTGATCGAAGGGAACTGACTGAGTGATATTTAACAGCAACTAAACGACAGGCTTGATGAGGTCTCTGTGGACAAAAGGACACTTGCTTCCCAAAACCCAGGGGACCCCAGCAGTGTCCTTCCATCATGAGTTTGGCTACCTGGTCAGCCTTGCCCCCCGCATCACGTTCAGTCCAGCCAGGTCTTACAGCCGAAACTGTTCTCTTGTTGATCGGAAATTCTCACTGCTCTGTCCTCTGAGTGGTCCGATCCTCCTGTGCTCATCAGAAGGTTCCCTGGACCCCAGTCTGTGGTCCCTGGGCCAGGCTGGTGGGTTGAGATCGTCAGCAGCTGTGACCTCCCATCCTGTGAGCACTCCCAGTGAGGGTTTGGCCTTGGCCCAAATCTCCATTCGAGGATGTGATAGCATGCTCATGGTATTAGAAAGCTTGGTGGTATTTTCTTTTCTTCTTTAAAGTAAACTTCAGTTTGAGGTTTCTTTTATTTCCTCATTTATTTAATCATATGATTTCCGGCTGTGCTGCGCCTTCGTTGTTTCACGGGCTTTCTTGTCGTTGCAGAGACCCAGGGCTCCTCTCTGGTTTTGGAGCTCAGGCTTCTCAGTTCAGAGGCTTCTCTTGTTGTGGAGCGCAGGCTTGAGGGTGTGCGAGCTTCTATAGCTATGGCGTGTTGGCTCAGTCTTTGTGGTGCATGCATGGGCTTAGTTGCTCCACAGCACGTGGGATCCTCCTGGACCAGGGATCGAACTCGTGTCTCCTGCATGGGCATGCAGATTCTTTACCACTGAGCCACCAGGGAAGCCCCTTGTGTTTCTTTGTTAAATTCTTTGTATCAAAAGCCTGGGGTGAAATTCACCTAACATACAATTAACCTTTTTCTTTTTTATTTTTTTTAAATGGGATGGGGAGGGAGGTTCAGGATGGGGAACACATGTACACCCGTGGCTGATTCATGTCAATGTATGGCAAAAACCACCACAATATTGTCAAGTAATTGGCCTCCAATTAAAATAAATAAATCGATTAAGAAATTTTTTTTTTTTTTTTTGGCCACAAGGCGCAGGTTGAGGGATCTTAGTTCCCCGACCAGGGACTGAAGCAGGGAACCGTTTTAGAGCCTCTTAATTCAGAATCTCTGTGTTGCACTGCTCCCTCTGTCTGCTTCCAGAATGTTTTCATCATTCCCTCCCGAAGCCCCGTGCCCTCTGGGAGTCATCCCCGCCACTCAAGTCTGCTTTGCCTTTGTTCTAAACGTGCTCATCTTGTAATCGAAGGATAACGGCTTGGCAGTGTTATGTTGGTCTCTGCCATACGTCAACCTGAGTCCGTCATTGGTGTACGTACCTCCCCTCCCTCCCACCTCCAACCCTTTCCCACGCCTCTAGGTGGTCACAGAACCCTGGTCTGACCTACCCTTTTTTTAGCCTGTCTACCCCTTGTCTCCTTTCTGGGGTCCAGGGATTCACTCATTTTGGACACTTTTTTTTTAAAATTAATTAATTTATTTTAATGGGAGGCTAGTGACTTGACAATACTGTAGTAGTTTTTTGCCATCCATTGACATGAATCGGCCGTGGCGATGCGTGTGTGCCCCGTCCTCATTCTGGACATTTTCTATACGAGGAATCACACGCGTCAGGCGGCCTTTCGCGTCTGCCTTCTCTCCCCGAGTTCCTGGCTCTGTAAGGTCCTCCCGCGTTGCCCGGCTCCGCTCCTGTTGGTGGCTGAACCCTAGAGCGCCTCACGGCTGCGCTGCATTCTGTTTCACCCCTTTCTCTGCCGCTGAGCTTGCGGGCGGCTTTCACATTTTGCCTCTTGGGAAGCCTGCCGCCGTGGACCCAGGCCATACAGACGTCTCTGAGAGAGCGGGGTGACTTATGTCAGGGGTGCGGCTGGCTCACGTGCCCATTCTGCGTTTCATTCTCTGAGCCACTGCTGTGCTGTTTCCCATCTCGAGCTGCTGCTGTTGTTTTTAAGTCTTCACGGGGTTTCTTACAACACTCTTTCTGCTCTATGTTATGTTATGTTATTTATTTATTTTTGGTCTGTGAACGAGGTGAGATCTTGGCTCTTCATCCTGGGACTCAACCCACACCATGGAAAGGCAACATCTTTTAATTTATTTTTAATTTTAAATTTATGTATTTTTTAATTGAAGGATAATTGCTTTACGGACTTTTGTTGGTTTCTGCCAAACATCAGCATGAGTCAGTGAGACCTATCCACGATGTCTCGTCTCTCTTGAATTCCCTCCCCCACCTCCCTCCCTATCCCACCCCTCTAGGTTGTCCCAGAGCCCCTGAGTCATACCGGAAGGCAAAATCTTCACCACTGGACCGCCAGGGAGGTCCCGCCACTCCACGTTTCAATTTTTCAATCTCTGTTCGTTGTTGAGGTCCTCCTGTTGAAGGGTTCTCGCTGATTCGGCTGAGCACCCCTGAGACATAAAATGACAGCATCCGCATCTCCAGTCAGAACTTGCATTCAGGGAGATGCCTTTTCCCCAGGAGACGGTGCTTGGCCAAGCCTCGGTTTGGATCAGGAGCCTGTGGAAGACGGGTTTCTGTCTTCCCCGCAGCCTCTTGGGAAAGGCAGAACTTCCAAGGCTCGGGTGTAATAAAAGGAGGAAGGACCCCAGAAACCAGTCCCCCTGAGATGCAGGGCAAGGTCATGGAATGATGCACAAGCCTCTGGCAGGCCCAATTGGGTCCAAGCAGGCCATCAGACCTGTCCTGCTGGCTGAAGACAGGCCTGAAAAATCCCTCGGGATGATTCCTGGGTGGGAGTCGCCGTTGGGCCGGGTGGCTGGTGTTCTGGTTGGGGGCGGCGATCCCAGGATCCTGTGAGTTGTCTCGCAGAGTCTGCTCCTGACCTTAAAATGAGCTGTGGAGCCAGGAGCAAACAAGGCCTTCTGGGATGCTCACGTCACCTGGCTGATCTCCAGCACAGCTCACAGGCCTCTTTCTGCCCTCCACCCTCCGTGTGTCACTGACATCCCAGCAGTCCTCAGTCTAGGGACACAGTTGAAGGTTCCAAAGTCCAGCAGATGGAACCAGTGGTCCATTACCTTTGTTGTTGGGGTTCAGTTGCTCAGTCGTGTGCAACTCTTTGCGACCCCATGGACCACAGCACGCCAGGCTCCCTGTCCATCACTATCTCCCAGAGTTTGCTCAAACTCATGTCCATCGAGTTGGAGATGCCATCCAACCATCTCATCCTCTGTCATCCCCTTCTCCATCCAGTTCAGTTCAGTTGCTCACTCTTGTCTGACTCTTTGCGACCCCATGGACCGAAGCACACCAGGCCTCCCTGTCCATCACCAACTCCCGGAGCTTATTCAAACTCATGTCCATTGAGTCAGTAATGCTAGGCAACCATCTCATCCTCTGTCGTCCCCTTCTCCTCCTGCCTTCAATCTTGCCCAGCATCAGGGTCTTTTCCAGTGAGTCAGCTCTTTGCATCAGGTGGCCAAAGGATTGGAGCTTCAGTATCAGTCCTTCCAATGAGTATTCAGGGTTCATTTCCTTTCGGATGGACTGGTTGGATCTCCTTGCAGTCCAAGGGACTCTCAAGAGTCTTCTCCAACACCACAGTTCAAAAGCATCAGTTCTTCGGCGCTCAGTTTTCTTTATAGTCCAACTCTCACATCTGTACATGACAACTGGGAAAACCATAGCTCTGACTCCATGGACCTTTGTCAGCAAAGGCCCGTCACCATATGAATATTCAAATTCCAGTTATATCAGGACCCTTTATCTTTGGGTTGACTGCAGTAATTTCCATCTCTCTTCCAACTCCCATTTCCACCCTCAATAAATAACACTGTGTCCAGTGGACAAATTACAAGATTACGGATTTTATCAAATATAATAGGGTGAAAGAGGCTGGGTGACTACTTGCATGTTATTTTCAGCCAAAAGACTGCTTCTAGCTAAGGAAATGAAGCCTCCCAGATACAGTGGTGTGTGTGGAATATACATGGCACCTAATTCCATATAGCATTAGAACCATTGGAAGAATTAATATGGGGACTTTGGGTGGCCTTCTTTTAAAAATTCAGGTATTTCAGTGGGGGCTGGGGATGGAGGCTCAAGAGGGAGGCATATATATATTCGTGTAGGTGATACATGTTGTTAAACGGCAGAAACTAACATAGCACTGTAAAGCAACTTTACTCCAATTTGAAAACTAAGTAAAAATAAGAGTTACGGAAATTGCAAACATTCCCCGTCACCTCTGAACATAGCTGCCACCAGAGTTTTCAAGTGGGCTGGCTGTACCTATCATTTCTTTGCTTTTGCATCTTTTAAGCTGAATGAACCTTGTGCATGATATTATGCTTGGATTATTTTTTCTTGGTTCAGTTGGTGAGCTAAATTGGAGAGGCAAGTCCACTTAGACCTGTGATAACTATGTGTCAGAGATATTCCGAACCATGTCTGTGGTCCTTTTACATTTTCCTTCAAATGTGACAGGGCTTCCCAGGGGGCTCAGTGGTAAAGAAACTGTCTGCAATGCAGGAGACACAGGAGATGTGGGTTCGATCCCTGGGTTGGGAAGATCCCCTAGAGAAGGGAAAGGCGACCCACTCCAGTATCCTGGCCTGGAGAATCCCATGGACTGTATAGTCCACGGGGTCACATAGAGCAGGACACGACTGAGCGGCTTTCACTTTCAGTCTTGAAGATACTGCTGTCTTTGGATAAAAATTATGACTTTGGTCTGTCCGTAGAGTGTCGGGTACTCGTTTAAAACAGAGGCAATGAAAAGCACTGTGCTTGCACTCCGGATTCCCACCTGGCATTGAGCCACCACTCCCACACCGTGTGCAAAGTCTCAAAGGCCTCCATGAGCCCAGTCATTGGTGAACTTGGCCCTGGGCCCCTGAGCTGGGCCATTCCCCACGCTCTATCCTGTTAGTTTACCCCGTCAGTCAAAGCGCATTTGCTTTTCTCTCTTGCGTTTCTGCCCACACACTGTTGACCTTTCCGGAGACCTTGGCTTCTCTCAAGCGTGTTCGTTACCCATCCTGACGGGGCCGCCTCAGAGAGATGCTGCGGAAGCTCCGCCCGAGGAGACGTGTCCCCACGGGGAACATCAGGCCACACCCTACTCACACCCACATGTTTTGCAGAAAGAGAAGAGAGTTCCCATATGGCGCTAGTGGGAAGGAACCCGCCTGCCAGTGCAGTGGCCAAAGGAGATGCAGGTTGCATCCCTGGGTGGGGAGGATCCCCTGGAGGAGGGAATGGCAACCCACTCCAGAGTCATGGCCCGAGGGGCCTGGCGGGTTATGGTCCATGGGGTCACAGAGAGTCAGACATGACTGAAGCGACTTAGCATGCACGAATGAAAAAGAGAAAAATGATAAAATGTGTGGAAGTACAACCACCATATTCAATTTACACTGGCATACAAGGACACTCTAAGTTTACATCGATATATATATTTATATATATATTTAATTCAATCTGTATCATTTTTCTTTAAATGATGTCATATGTGTCTACAACTTTTTCAAGGGATATTTTACATATTATGAGGGCTTCCCTGATGGCTCAGATGATAACGAATCTGCCTGCAATTCGAGAGGCCTGGGTTTGATTCCTGGGTCAGGGAAGATCCCCTGGAGGAGGGCATGGCGACCCACTCCAGGATTCTTGCCTGGAGAATCCCATGGACAGAGGAGCCTGGCGGGCTATAGTCCGTGGGGTCGCAGAGAGTCGGACACGACTGAGCCGCTCACACTTTTCACTTTACACATTGTGAAATTCAACCACTTGTACCATTCAGTGGTTTTCATCAAGTTACCAAGTCATGCTATCACCATATTTCACTTATCACACCAGTTAGTTCTAGAACCTTTTCATCACCCCAGTGAGATCCTTTAATGCCCATTTCTTTAAATCCCCGCTGCCACCCTTTGCCTGAGTTTGTTTTTAAAAAGTCTTATTTTTCTCCATTTCATCATATTTCTTGTCACCCCTCGTGATGACAGTCATCACGTGTTGACAATCATCAGATTGTATCACTCTATGACGTGACCTTATAATCCTTGTGTTACAAGGTCCCAGAACTAATCGATCGGGTATGAGGAAATAAAACCTTTGAGTCCCGTCAACCTGCTCATTTCCAAAGGAAAGGCATATAGAATGCTTTCTTGGACTTAGGTCCTCAAAACCCATTTCCCTTATAAACAAGTGAGAGATATATAAGGCATCTGAGCCAGCAGGGAAACCGTTATTTGTCAACGATGATGATCGTTGCTTGTATTCTCAGGCTGTTGTCGTTGGAATTTCCCTGGTGGCTCAGATGGTAAAGAATCTGCCTGCAGTGCAGTAGACCTGGGTTCGGCCCCGGAGTTGAGAAGATTCCCTAGAGAAGGAAACGGCTACCCACTCCAGTGTTCTTGCCTGGAGAATCCCCACGGACAGAGGAGCCTGGCGGGCTACAGTCCACAGGGTCACAAAGAGTCGGACATGACCGAGCAACTTTCACCTTCACTGTCGTTTGAATACATGTATGATTATTTCAACAGGCACAGCTAATCATAGGATTAAGGGAGCTGCATTAATATGGGCAGCTTGTGTGATTCTTAATAGAGACTGAAACTTTAAATTTGCACATAGAAGCATGCTTGGGTATTATTTGATCACAGTGGAAGCTTTAGTCCCTGAGTCGTATCTGACTCTTTGCAACCCCAAGGAACTATAGCCCGCCAGGCTCCTCTGTCCATGGGATTCTCCAGCAAAGATTACTGGAGTGGTAGTCACTCAGTCCTGTCCGACCCTTTACGACCCCATGGACTACAGCACACCAGGCCTCCCTGTCCATCACCAGCTCCCGGAGCTTGCTCAAAGTCATGTCCATCGCATCGGTGATGCCATTTCCTTCCCCAGGGGATTTTCCCGACCCAGGGATTGAACCTGAGTCCTGCATTGCAGGTGGATTCTTTACCATCTGAGCCACCAGGGAAGTCGTTATTTGGTAAGGACTTTTGAAAGAGAGAAAAGGTCAAGTGATGCAATTTGGAAATAGACAATCGATACCCAGGCCGGGTCCAGGCTGTGAATAATGAGTTCTTACCTCCAGGTAATAAAAATTGGCACAGAAGCCCGATGTATCTGAAACTTCTGTGATCTGAAAATTTAGCTCAAGGACATCCACTGGAAGTCTTACTCAGTCTCTTCTTTCTGGAAACTTCATCCAGCAGATAAAATTATTGCTCTGGAAACTGACTGTGATAAACTAGGAAGAATTGGTTGGTGAAGTGAAGTGATAGAAATTCTCGGGAGGAAGTGACCCGACTCTTTTAAAAATGTGAAATGGTGAACGGTCAACACGTACCCTGAGGTTTAGAGCCGTTCAGATGAAAATAGATTTTTATCTCCTGGCCGGGGGCTGTGAGAAAGAAATGACCCAAGCAGTAGAATGGACTACGGACATGAATGTCTGCCATGGCAATCAAAAATCCTTAAAGATCCCAGTGGGGAAGGGAGAGAGCAGAAAGTCAGTGTAGAAAAAAATGATGCCAAACTTTGAAAGGGAATATTTGGCAGGCTGGGCAAGTGGCAGAGAAATGTCATGTCAGGAAGACCAAAAAGCCCAAACAAACTCATCCAAACATGAAATGAAATTGCAGTCACTCAGTCGTGTCCAACTCTCTGTGACCCCGTGGACTGTAGCCCACCAGGCTCCTCTGTCCATGGAATTTTCTAGGCAAGGGTACTGGAGTGGGTTGCTTGGACAGTGGAGCCTCGTGGGTCCTTGGGGTCACAAGAGATTTACTAACATGAACTAAAACTCCTCTGTGGTTCCCATCGTTACAGATCCACCCACCACCACCCCCATCAAATCTGTAGATTCCCAGCTGCTCATTTACCATGTGCGTCTGTGCGTGCGTGCTAAGTCACTTCAGTCCAACTCTGTGGAACCCCATGGACTGTAGCCCGCCAAGTTCCTCTGTTCGTAGGATTCTAGTAGGAAACTGGGCCTCTGAAAACTCTATGCAAACTAGCAAACCAAATGGCCAACCAATGGATGTTGACAAATTTGACTCAGCTCTCTCCCTTTAATGCCTAGATGTGCCCTAGGTGAAATACCAAGAAAAGTTATCTTGCAGTCTTGTTAACATCACCTCCTGGCAAACACAGACCCCTGACATAAGTTGCCCTTGGCTGCCGAGGTTGACCGCTTGTCAACAGGTAGGAATGTTCACCCTGTAGAGAGGCAAACAATGCCACTTGGATGACCCAGAACTAGGGTCTGGAGACCTCAGATTTTACACGGTGTCAGCTGGCTTCTTGTGTGACCCTGGGTCAGGCACTCACCCTTCACGGGCAGCCATGGTCTCACCTATAAACTGAGCTCTTTGGATTTTAGGTCATCAGTTCAGTTCAGTCACTCAGTCCTGTCCGACCCTTTACGACCCCATGGACTACAGCACGCCAGGCCTCCCTGCCCATCACCAACTCCCGGAGCTTGCTCAAACTCATGTCCATCGCGTCGGTGATGCCATCCAACCATCTCATCCTCTGTCGCCCCCTTTTCCTCCTGCCTTCAATCTTTCCTGATCAAGTATTAGGTCATTTGTCAGTTGCTTTCAGTGTAAAATTATTAATCTAGGGTAGCTGGCGCACTCCATAAATTCCCCCAGTGTCTTAGATTAATACTTTTACACTGAAACCAAGTAATTATGAGTCTGCCTCTAAATCACATTTTTAAATCGACATTCCAAGGTTGACAGATCACTCTCACGAGTTGGAGGCCGCTTACTTGCGTGCACTGCCAGGCCACTCAGCATGGCTGTTTTCTTGCTGTCTGCGTGTCCCCTGCTGGACCAATCGCTGCTTTGTGGACATGCTACTCACGTGATCAGATGTGCCCCAGCCCCTCCCCTTGGGCCAGAATGTCTCCACCTGCTAGTTTATTAAAGGGCAATGGTTGTTAACCTGAGGAGCCTGGTTTCCCTGGTAGCTGATGGAACCTGATCCAACCGTCTCATCTTCTGAGGTCCCCTTCTCCTCCGCTTTCAATCTTTCCCAGCATCAGGATCTTTTCCAATGAGTTGGCTCTTCATATCAGGTGGCCAAAGTCTTGGCGTTTCAGCTTCAGCATCAGGCCTTCCAATGAATATTCAGGACTGATTTCCTTTAGGACGGACTGGCTGGATCTCCTTGCAGTCCTCAAGAGGACTCTCAAGAGTCTCCTCCAACACCATAGTTCAAAAGCATTCATTCTTCGGCACTCAGCTTTCTTTATAGGTCAACTTTCACATCCATACATGAGTGCTGGAGAGACCACAGCTTTGACTAGACGGAAACAGAAGTGGTGTTTGTCTGATACAGCTTGGAAGATTATGTACCTGTTCATGAACTCAGTAAGTTTTCATGTTTAGCATAAAATAGTGACGCTGAAGACGCATTGGCCAGCTGCCAAATCCCAAGATGCAGCTGAGCATCATCACTGGTGGTGAAAACACCAGGCAGTAGGTGAGGTCAGGCCAAGGACAGTTAAGGGAGGCCGAATGTGAGAGGCACTGTTTTGCGGAGCCATGTGGGGAGGTGACCTTCCAAGAGGTGTGGATGCAAACACCCCTGTTCCCTGTCCTGGACAAGAAAGAGACTCTGTAGAGTCCACCGGTGTGGAAGGATGCAGATCTCTGACCACTGGCCATTGGCCGTGGTGGAGTCCCCAGCCTGCTGCCTGACTATCACCATCAGACACCCGGCAAAATGCAAGCACACTCCAGCATCGTGGCATATACAGGCTGTTGATTGAGTTACCACTGGGCTTGCAAGTCCAGGGCAGTTTCAGAAATGTTTTCATGGCTGAGATGACATATTTTTGTCCTATGAGTTGGTGTTGCGAGAATCACCGTTGAACCAAAGGTTATAGTTTATACTTTGATTTTGTTTGCTAAGGCTGTACCCAACATTTTATTACAGATTTCCCCCCACTTAAATTTGATATGAAAGAATGATCATCTGTACACCCTGCATAATTGATCATAGATTCAGTAATTGAAGGACCTCTTGATGAAAGTGAAAGAAGAGAGTGAAAAATCTGGCTTAAAAGTCGACATTCAGAAAACGGAGATCATGGCATCTGGTCCAATAACCTCATGGCAAGCAGATGGGGAAACAATGGAAACAGTGAAAGACTTTATTTTGGGGGGCTCAAAAATCATTGCAGATGGTGTTTGTAGCCATGAAATTAAGTCACTTGCTCCTTGGAAGAAAAGCTATGACAAACCTAGACAGCATATTAAAAAGCAGAGACATTACTTTGCCAACAAAGGTCCATCTAGTCAAGGCTATGGTTTTTTTCCAGTAATCATGTATGCATGTGAGACCTGGACCATAAAGAGGACTGAGCACTGAAGAATTGATGCCTTTGAACTGTGGTGTTGGAGAAGACGCTTGAGAGTCTCTTGAACTGCAAGGCAATCAAACAAGTCCATCCTAAAGGAAATCAGTCCTGAAGATTCATTGGATGGACTGAGGCTGAAGCTGAAGCTCCAATACTTTGGCCACCTGATGTGAAGAGCCAACTCATTGGAAAAGATCTTGATGCTGGGAAAGATTGAAGGCAGGAGGAGAAGGCGATCTCAGAGGATGAGATGGTTGGATGCCATCAGCAGCTTGATGGACATGAGTTTTAGTAAGCTCTGGGAGTTGGTGACTGACAGGGAGGCCTGGCGTGCTGCGGTCCAAGTGGTTGCAAAGAGTCGGACATGACTGAGTGATGAACTGAAGTGAACTGTAAGCTCTTCAGTTATTCAGTCTGCCCATTTGTTCAGTTCACTTCGATTGCTCAGTTGTGTCGGAGTTCACAAGTTTCCGGTCATTCACCAACTGCAGGAATTTATTCAGACTCATGTCCATTGAGTCGGTGATGCCATCCAACCATCTCATCCTCTGACGAGATGGGTTTACAGATGACAATAGATTCAGTAGTTGAGGGATTTAGGTGATGATACGCTTAATAATTGTAGGATTTATAGACGATGATGATGTCAATAATTAAAGGGTTACAAATGGTCGTAGACTCAATCACTAAAGGCTTACAGATATTCGTAAACTTAGTAATTGGAGGGTGTACAGATGATGATACATTCCATAATTGAAGACTTTACAGATGACGATCATGGATTCAATAGCTGAAGGATTTACAGATGATTATATTGGACATTGATAGGGCCTCTCAAGTGGTGCAGTGGTAAAGAATCTGCCTGCCAGTGCAGGAGAGGCAGGTTCAGTCCCTGGGTCGGGAAGATCCCCTGGAGAAGGGGATGGCGACCCAGTGTTCTTGCCTGGAGAATCACATGGACAGAGGAGCCTGGCTGGGGCTACAGTTCATGGGGGTCGCAAAGAGTCGGACACGACTGAGCGCCTGAGCACGCCTGCATGCACTGAAATCGTCGTATTTTCGATTGTGGATTTGAAATCGACCCAACGTCTCAGCCACGTGACTGAGTGTCCGCCATGGGAAATGGGGAAACACCACGTGGTTTTTGCTTTGGGAGGGGCTTCTGTGACTTAGGAATGCAGCCTTGTGATTTGTTAATTCCAGATTTTGATACAGAATGATGACTTGGCAGCTGCTCTGATTAAAATCCTGGGTAACACAAGCTCTCAACACACCCTGACTGTCGATACACACAGTTTTTTACCTGAAGTCCTCAGAGCCAGTGGTACTCTGGAATTGAGTTATGCATATTTTAGAAAGCCAACATGTGGCTTTTCCGGATCTCAGCAGACCCGCCCCTCCCCCTGCTCAGCAGGTGGGGGCAGCAGTCAGTAATCAAAGGTGTTAATATCCCTGCAGAAAAATGTATGAATATCTCTCCCTGTGGGTTACATGAAGACAAGGCTGTAATAGTTACAGTGTATTCATATACTGGTAAATTAAATTGTGTGAGGATGTCAACACCCTGGATACTTCCTATCCCTAAGGAAAACATGAGATGGAGCAATTCAAACTAAGTAAAACAGCTGTACACATATCTGTAGGGCTTCCCAGGTGGCTCAGTGGTGAAGAAGCTCCCTGACAATGCAGGAGACCCGGGTCTGATCCCCGAGTGGGGAAGAGTCCCCTGGCGGAGGGAATGGCAACCCACTCCCGTACTCTTGCCTGGAGAATCCCATGGACAGAGGAGCCTGGCGGGCTACAGTCCATGGAGTGGCAAAGAATCAGGCACGACTGAGCGTGTACACACAGGGAAGGTCTCAGTCATCACTGCTGTGGGTCATTGTTTGGACAAACGAGGTATGACCCTCTTCCAATCCTTGCTTTCCTTTCTTTTCTGCCATTCTCTAGCATCAGAGCCAGCTAAACGGTTACCCGACCGATCGTCTGATGCAGTTTTTCCACCTTGGCGCTAGTCATGAGTGAGAACACCTCATTCTTTGCAGCGGGGCGGGGGGGTTGTCCTGTGCTTCATGAGGCATTTAACAACATCTGCGCCCTCTCCCCACTGGGTGCCCATAGTACCACCCCGCCCCATGTCTGAGTCTCAGAAATGCCTCTAGGCACTGTCTGGGGACCCACGTGGGCGAAATCGCTGGGGCTCGGAATATCCCGCTGTTCCTCTGCAAAGCGCCCTCTGAGCGTGGGCTGTTAGGCTTCCATTTGTGGTTTGTGGGCTTTTCCCTCTACAGCTCTGGTTCCTGGTGGCAGCACCGCTGTGAAAGGCATTACGACTTAATCCCTTTACTTGTGTTTATTCCTCTTCATGAAGGCGTGGTGACTTATTCCCTTTAGATGGGTTTGTTCTTTGTTCCTCTTCATAAAGTGGTGAATAAAGGTCAAAGCATTTCCGCACCCTTACATCTGTTTTCTGTAAATAACAGGTGTGGGCAAGAGAGAGGAATGTGATGAATTGGATCTTTGCTGGCTCCCAAGGGGAGTCACCCACTTGTTCAAATTCACATCCTTAAGATCTTAATCTGGGGAGATAGTGTGAGGGTGAAGGGTCACGAGAGGTGACCGTCCCGGGCGGAGGCGAAGGGTCAACGCTGATATCACACCATTCCCATGCTTTGCTTTTTAAATGAAAAAAAAACCAACATTCAGTTTTCTTTTAAATTATTTAAACCTTTTAATTTTTTCTAATGAAGTATGATTGATTTACAGTGCTGTTTTAGTGGCTCAGCTGGTAAAGAATCTGCCTGCGATGCGGGAGACCTGGGATCAATCCCTGGGTTGGGAAGATTCCCTGGAGAAGGGAAGGGCTACCCATGCCAGGATTCTGGCCTGGAGAATCCCATGGACTGTATCCCATTGACACAACTGAGTGAATTTCACTTTAGTTTTAAGTGTACAACAAAATGTGTCATATATATATATGTATATGCATATATATCAGATGTATGTGTATGTCTATGGTGGTAGTTGAGTTGCTAAGTCGTGTCCGACTCTTGTGACCCCGTGGACTGTAGCCCGCCAGGCTCCTCCGTCCATGGGATTCTCCAGGCAAGAATCCTGGAGTGGGTCACCATGCCCTCCTCCAGGGGATCTTCCCTGACCCAGGAATCGAACCCAGGCCTCTCAAATTGTAGGCAGATTCGTTACCATCTGAGCCATCAGGGAGGCCCAATGTATATGTATATAAATTGGAATATGTATAAATATGTGTGTGTGTCTATATATATATACACACATAACATATATATATACACACACATGTGTGTGTGTGTGTGTGTGTGTGTGTGTGTGTGGTCTTCCCAGGTAACTCAAAGGGGAAAGAATTCTCCTGCAATGCCGGAGACACAGGAGACATGGGTTCCATCCCTGGGTGGGAAAGATCCCCTGGAGAAGGAAATAGCAACCCACTCCAATATTCTTTCCTGGAGAATTCCATGGACAGAGGAGCATGGCAGGAGGTTACAGTCCACGAGGTCTCAAAGAGTCGGACACAACCGAAGGAACTTAGCATGCACGCGCGCACACACACACACACACACACACGCATGCATATTCTGTAGTGTGTTCAGAACCATTGATTCGACTTTCTCTGGGTCCATTTTCATTTCATGTGGGGGTTCTAGACCAGAGATTGGAAAACTGTTCCTATAGACAGCCAGACAGTAAAAATATCTTCAGCTTTTCATGCCAAGCAATCTTGGTCGCAGCTGCTCAACGTGGACTTTGTAGCGTGGGGCAGACAGATATGAAATAAGTGCAGGAGTGGTGCACTGTGTTTTGAGTTTGCTTATGGACCTTGAAATATGGATTTTCACGTTCTTTTAGTGTGCCCCCCAAACGTTCTTTTTTCAACTATTTAAAAATATGACAAGATTTTTAGCTGCCTCCAAACCCAGACAGGGACATAGTCCCATTTGCCTTGGTCTGTGTGCCCAGCTCTACTGGGGAAATATTTGCAGAGCGCTTGCTATGAGGAAAAACAAAAATGTCCCTACTCTCTTGACCCTTCGAGGCTGTGCAAAGGACAGGATAACCACATAAAACAAAAGCAAACAAATAGACCATGGCAAATAGTGACAACTGCTCTGGGGAGGATCGGGAGCAATGCCAGGATTCATCAACTGTGGGGCAACTGCTTTAGACTGTGTAAATCGCGGGAGGGCTTCCCTGAGGAGGTGGCCCCTCAGCGGACAACTGTTGATGAGTAGGAGTTGGGCAGAGCGGGAAAAGAAGCAACAGTCAGAAGGAGGCTCTGCCCCAAGGCCAGAAAGAGCGCGTTTCGCGGAACTGTTTCAGGATGTGATCACTCAGTGTGTGATTCTTCTTCTTTGGGATGGCTTTGCAGGACAAGCGTGGTGCACCCCATCTCTGTCTGCTGAGAGAGAGGCACTCAACATCTCCCTCCTCGCGCATGGTGGTCTCGGTGACATCACATCCGGAGGACAACCACCCAAGGGCGTCCAAAACTGTTGTCAGTGTAAGTACAAGAAGCGCGTCTAAGGATATTTTCAGTCTGAAAATGTTATCACCTTTTCGCACCGCGCTCTGGTCATGTTGTCTGAGTCACGTGGGTATTTGGCGTCCTTTATGGTGATGGTTTGTGGGACTTCCCTGGTGGTTTTGTGGTTAAAAATCCGCGCTTCCACTGCAGGGGACACAGGTTCAATCCCTGGTTGGGGAACTAGGATACTGCATGGCACGTACAATGCCCCAGCTCCCAAATTTTTTAAATTAAATAAAATAATACTGGTCTTCCCAGGTGGCGCTAATGGTAAAGAATCTGCCTGCCAATGCAGGCGACCTGAGTTGGATCCCTGGTTCGGGAAGATCCCCTGGGGGAGCAAATGGCAACCCACTCCAGTATTCTTGCCTGGGAAATCCCATGAGACAGAGGAGCCTGGTGGGCTACAGTCCATGGGGTCTCAAAGAGTCAGACCCAGTGTAGCGACTGAACTGTGGGCTTAGTTGCTCTGAGGCATGTGGAATCTTCCCGGATTAGGGATCTAACCTGCGTACCCTGCCTTGGCAGGTGGGTTCTTGACCACTCGACCGCCAGGAAAGTCTCAAAGGCGGCATCTTCATGATGCTCTGATACTGTGATATCAGGGTGGCACTAGGGAGCGTTCACTGACCTGACCCACAACAGACCTGAGGAACGAGCATGGAGATGCTGTGAGAGAAGATACGGTTCACAGTGGTACCCAAAGGCTCCCAGAGGTGGAACCACGCAGAGTCAAGGCTTTGAATGCCAGCACCCCCAACCCCCCACTTGCCTCGTGGTCTCAGACAGCGGATTTTCCCTTCCTGTGCCCGGGGTTTCGTCTATAAAGTGGAGGTGCACAGGGAGGTACCAAGGGCGGTTATGAAACATCAAGGATGCACTTTGTTTGGGAGAAGCAGGGTCAATACCTGTGTGGCCCTGCCAGCCGCGACGGTGGGTTGCAGATAGATGGAGGTGTGTGTGTGTTAACTCGCTTCAGTCATGTCTGACTCTGTTCGACTCTATGGACTGTAGTCTGCCAGGCTCCTCTGTGCATGGGATTCTCCAGTCAAGAATACTGGCGTGGGATTGCCATGCCCTCCTCCTCCTCCAGGGGATCTTCCCAACCCAGGGATCGCACCCGCATCTCTTATGTCTCCTCCTGAATTGGCTGGCGGGTTCTTTCCCACTAGGGCCGTCTGGGAAGGCCACAGACAGATGGAGGTGTCCTCCAAATGCGGCTTGGGACTCTGAGGTTACTGATGGGAAGCTCTTCTCCCTGGAAGGCGATTCTGCCTTCCAGAGGGAATTTGGCAACGTCTGGGGGGTATTCGAAGAATGGATGCTTTTGAACTGTGGTGTTGGCGAAGTGTTGAGAGTCCCTTGGACTGCAAGGAGGTCCAACCAGTCCATCCTAAAGGAGATTAGCCTTGAATATTCATTGGAAGGAATGAGGCTGAAGCTGAAGCTCCAATCCTTTGGCCACCTGATGTGAACAGCTGACTCATTGGAAAGGACCCTGATGCTGGGAAAGACTGAGGGCAGGAGGAGAGGGTGAAGACAGGATGAGAAGGTTAGATGGCATCACTGACTCGACATACATGAATCTGAGTAAACTCTGGGAGTTGGTGATGGACAGGGAGGCCTGGCGTGCTGCGGTCCATGGGGTCGAAAAGAGTGAGACACGACTGAGCAACCGAACTGAACTGAACTGGGGGGTATTTTGGGTTTCGTAAGTGTGGAGGGGTTCGGCCCCTGGCATCAGTGTGGTGGGAACGGAGATGCTGGTCACCCTTCTGGAAATGCACAGACAGCCCAGTCTCTTGTTCCTCCAGCCTCCAATCTTAGGACCGCCAAGTGGAGAAACTCCGATCCATGCAACAGGAAACTAAATCTTTTTTCTTCCTGAAATAGTCACTGGTATTTTACTTTGAGAGATTAGAGTTAGAATCCAAATTAAAGAATAGAAAAAGACAATGCCCTTTTAGGAATTTTTATTTTTTATGTATTAAATTTAAACCCCCAAAGCAGAGGTTTTCTGGTCGTGGAGGAAACATCCCCAGAGGCTGCAAGTCTGGGCTTGTGTTCCTTCTTAATGCTGAGCGGCTTAACAGATTCATTTTCTATTGTGATTTCTGTAATTTGTTCTTTAAAAGGCTCCTGGGTTCCTTTCCCCTTTGAGAAACCAACTTTTGGAGGATTTTTTAAAAGGATACTGTATTTTCTCAACGTGTTGATAATGCGGGAGCCGGCTTTGATTTCCAACCCAGCTTTCAAAGACTTAAGCACCTGCTAAGTAAGAGTTTTATTTTTATTCCTCTGGAAAACAACGGTGCATTTTGCAAGGAAATGCTCTGAGAACTTTTTTGTTTTGATTTTATTGTTTTAGTCTAGAAGGAGATTGACATTCTTTAGATGCAGCTAGCAAAGCTTGGGAAAAAAATTTCAGAGTTGGTAGCTAATGAAAAAAGTGCCGCTGAAAAAGACTCATGATTTTTTTTTCTTCTTCTTTTTTTTGTGTTTTATTAGTTTTGCCATACAATGACATGATATGGCCATGGGTTTACATATGCTCCCCCTCCAGAACCCCCCTCCCTCCTGCCTCCCTCCAAGACTCATGATTAATTCATGATAAACTAATATGACATGCATTATCCTTTCTGAATGCTCTGATGCAACGTGAGAATCTTTCAGTGGGGATTAAAATCAGTTCAGTTCAGTTGCTCAGTCGTGTCCGACTCTGTGCGACCCCATAGACGGCAGCCCACCAGGCTCCCCCCTTCCTGGGATTCTCCAGGCAAGAACACTGGAGTGGGTTGCCATTTCCTTCTCCAATGCATGGGATTAAAATACCTCTTCCTAAATACCTAATAACAATATCCATTATATCTCACCAACATAAAGGCATCTTCAAGGGGTATTTTCATTGGCCATGTCCTAGGGTATGTGGGATCTTAGTTCCTTGACCAGAAACTGAAACCGCATGCCCTGCAAGGAAAGCCAGGAGTCTTAAAAATTGAACCCCACCCCGACCCGCCCAGGGAAGTCCCCTCACCAGGTATTTCAGTGAACTTCAAAATCCAGAGTTTGGGGTTCTTATGTGTAAAAACATCCCTTTCCTTTAAGTGGATGAAGACTTTGATAATAATCAAGGAAATGCTTTGATCTTGTCTCTCCTCTTTGTAATTTATTTCCATCCAAAAAAAAAATGATTTAGAGACATTAAAGTTTTCTTATGAACTAAAGAACGGAAAAAAAAAAATCTCCTTTTAAGGCGATGTTGTTTTGTTTGACCGGACCTGCCAACGGTCTCTCGCTTACTCTGCCTGTCTGGTGGGACAGTCAAGTCCTTTCTTTTTTCTCTTTAATCCTTTGATGATGATGAAAAGGTTTCTCAAGTGGACTGTGAATTCTTAATAAGGATATTTGATGGCAGCAAATACCCATGATAATAAGCACAGTTGGGTGTCAAGATAATCCCAACCAAAAAAAAAAAAAACAAAAAAATTACAGTGACTGTCTTGTGTGTCTCAGAGAAAAAAAATGGTGGAGAAGGTCCATGAAGAGGTAACAGTGGAACATAAAATAGAGCAATCTGGAGGCTGTCCTCCTAGCCAAGAGACCCCCAAGAGTGGGACACCTTCTTGTCGCAGCCCTCTTGATATGAGTCGAAAAGAATGGCCCTGAGGGACCGGGGTAGGACTTCCCTGGTGGCTCAGTGGTCAAGAATCCACGTGTCCACTCAGGAGACATGGGTTGGATCCCTGGTGTGAGAAGATCCGACATGCCTTGCAGCAACTAAGCCCTGTGCTCCGCAACTCCTGAGTGTCTGCTCTGGATCCCACATGCTGTGACTGCTGAAGCCGGGAAGGCCTGGAGCCCGAGGTCCCTAACAAGAGGAGCCGCTGCAATGAGAAGGCTGGGCTCAGTCGCTCAGTCGTGTCTGACTCTCTGCGACCCCGTGGACTGCAGCCCGCCTGGATCCTCTGTCCATGGGGATTCTCCAGCCAAGGAACCGGAGTGGGTTGCCATGCCCTCCTCCAGGAGATCTTCCCGACCCAGGGATTGAACCCAGATCTCCGGCATTGCAGAGAAATTCTTCACCAACAAGCCACCAGAGAAGTCCAATGAGAAGCCTGCACCCCACAACTAAAGAGTAGCCCCCACTCACCGCAAGTAGAGAAAACCCAGCAACGAAGACCTGGCACGGCCGAAAATAAAAGACATAATTTTGTAAAACATTAGTTTTTTTTTTTTTTTTAATGGTGTAACATCTCTACCAAAAAGGTTCAACCTGAATCTGTTCAGAGGAACTAAGCAGACTCATCCAGAACATGCTGCGTCATCTAAGACAAGCGATGTGAATTTTTCCCGGGAAAGTCACTGTCACGTAAAAACCAAGAAAGGTCAGGGGGTGGGGTGACTGTTCCAGATCTCTAGAGGACCCAGGACCGTAATGATTCCCGAATCTCAGACAGCTCCTGGATTGGAGAAGAGAAGAGCCCAGTGGTACAGGTATTTGGAGGCTGTGTAGGTTTGGGGATGGAATCACTGCTACTCTTAATGGTTTTTATGGTATTGTGATGGGGAAGGAGCTGTCCTGACTTTAATAAGACAACGGTCCCCAACGTTTTTGGCACTGGGAACTGGTTTCGTGGAAGATAGTCTTTTTCCACGGGCGCAGGATAAGGGATGTTTTGGGGACTATTCAAGGGCATTGCATTTATTGTACACTCTAGTTCCATTATTCTTACATCGTGATACCTAATGCAATAATGATCCAACTCAGCATAATGTAGAAACCGTGGGAACCCTGAGGCCTGTTGTCCTGCAGCTAGGCGGTCCCGTCTGGGGGTGATGGAAGGTGGTCACACCCAAAGCGTGTTGTGCTCCTCTGAGAATCTAAGGTCACCGGTGGTCTGTCCTGAGGCGGAACTCTGGCGTTAACGTGAACAGTGGGGAGCGGCTGTACATACAGATGAAGTTTTGCGCACTCACCTGCCACGGACCTTCTGCTCTGAGGGCTCCTTCCTAACTGGTCGCAGAGCGCGATAGTTCCGAGGCCTGGGGTTCGGGACCCCTGTTCTAGGAGACCCAGACCAAAATGCTCTGGGGGCCGGAGTGCCGCTGTGGATGCAGCTCACTCTGAAACATCAGGGCACGCTAACACAAGTGCACGCCTTGGAAGTGAAGGCATGCAGTCCATGGAACTCTCCAGACCAGAATACTGGAGTGGGTAAGCCTTTCCCGTCTCCAGGGGCTCTTCCCAACACAGAGATCAAACCCAGGTCTCCTGCAATGCAGGAGGACTTTTTACCAGCTGAGCCACCAGGGAAGCCCTATCCTTTTAACATCTTGTGAGGTAGAAAAAGTCTATGATGTATGCACGGGCTCAGTCACTCAGTCGTGTCCGAGTCTTTGCAGCCCCATGGATTGTAGCCTACCAGGCTCCTCTGTCCCTGCGGTTTTGCAGGCAAGAGTACTGGAGTGGGTTGCCCTGACCCCCTCTGTATGATGAAAGCATAGCTGCATCTGTATGTATACATGCACATGGACCCAGGAAAGCAGGCAACGTGTGTTTGGATTTATTCTTTCACCTACTTCGTAGAGTTTAAAAAAGAAGTGTTAAAAGGATTTTGAGGGAGAAAACGCATATGAAGTTTTATTTTGTTGCTCCTGTTTGAACAGGTGGTTTTGCTCCACTGATTTTTTGTTGTTGTTGTTGTTGTTTTTAAAAGTTTACCGAGGACCAATCACAAGAGGTCTATGTCGTGTAGCCTCCTTTCCCGGACTCTGGGGAGCCTGGGCTGGCCATGGTGCCCTTTGTGTTCTGGTCCTCTTTCAGTCCATCAGTCTGCGGTGTGGCGGTGGGCGGTACTTGGTGAAACCACATCCCTGTGGCTCAAAAGATGATGAAGACAGTAAAACAAACAAACAAACAACAAAAAAAAACAGCTCCCGATTTCTCTACCTGTTTGTCATTCAAGCTATGTGACTAATGCCTGCTCAGTTATTTACATAGACTCAAGCGAACTCTGTCTGCGGACTCCCCTGGGCCGTAGCTGAGATGTCTTTGGTGGCATGACTGTCAAGCCACAGGGCTTAGCTTGGAAGAAACTGCGTTTACACACAAAGCTCTCTCATGTCGGCTGTTCGCATCAGGTGGCCCGAGTACCGGAGCTTCACCTTCAGCATCGCTCCTTGCGACAGCCGACTGATCAGAAGAGACCCTGATGCGGGGAAGATGGAAGGCGGGAGGAGCAGGGGACGACAGAAGATGGGATGCTCGGATGGCACCACCGACTCGAGGGACGTGAATCTGAGCAAGCTCCCGGAGATGGTGATGGACAGGGAGGCCTGGCGTGCTGCCGTCCCATGGGATCGCAGAGTCGGACACGACTTGGTGGCTGAACAGCAACAAGAACAACCCTCTAATGTTAAAAAAACAAAACAAAACTCCCACAGCCCCTGGGTCCCCTTGTTCGCTGTCCCTTGTCTCTCCCTCTGGACCAGTCACTCCTGGGGCTGAGCCGGCTTCATCTCAGCGGTGTGGCCTCCGGTGACCTGTCTACATCCATCACAACCTTTCCCAGCACCCTGTCAGGGGCACTTTCTCAGGATCCAGCTCCGATCGTACCCCTGGCCCTGTCTGTTGTTGGGTGGCTCAGTCATGTCCGACTCTTCGCGACCCCCTGGACTGCAGCACGCCAGGCTTTCCTGCTCTTAACTGGCCCTGTTAGAGCCCTCCAAATGCCTTTCCCTCGGAAGGCAGGTGGAATTCCAGAACTGTGGCTGGAACGGTCTATGATCCGGCTGCCGGCACCCTCCATGTTCCTCAGGCCCCTTTTTCTCCCCCATATATTTTTTTAATGTTTATTTTAATTGACGGATAATTGCTTTGCAGTATTGATTTGACTTCTGCCATACATCAACATGAATTAGCCATAAGTGTACATATGTTATGGCTTCCCTGGTGGCTCAGTTGGTATAGAAGGTGCCTGCCATGCAGGAGACCCAGGTTCGATTCCTGAGTCGGGAAGATCCCCTGGAGAAGGGATAGGCTACCCACTCCAATATTCTTGGGCTTCCCTGGGGGCTCAGCTGGTAAAGAATCCGCCTGCAATTTGGGAGACCTGGGTTCTATTCCTGCATTGGGGAAGATCCCCTGGAGAAGGGAATGGCGACCCACTCCAGTATTCTTGGCCTGGAGAATCCCATGGACAGAGGAGCCTGGTGGGCTACAGTCCATGACATCACAAAGAGTCAAACAGGACTGAGCAACTGACGCTTTCACGTTCACTTTGCAAGCTCTATAAGCAGAGGACGGCTTCCCTGGTGGCTCAGCTGGTCAAGAATCCGCCTACAATGTGGGAGACCTGGGTTCGATCCCTGGGTCGGGAAGATCTCCTGGAGAGGAGAAAGGTGACCCACTCCAGTATTCTGGCCTGGAGAATGCCACGGACTATATAGCCTATGGGGTCGCAGAGTCAGATGCAACTGAGAGACTAAACCACCGCCATAATCATAGGAGACATGTAACACTCACGGTGTTCCAGCAACGTAGGCTGCCTTGGAGACGTTTAGTAAATAATTATTGAATTATTGTTGAAACCACTGCTCTGAGTCCCAGCTTCAAGACCTGACCCTGGGACTTCCGTGGTGGTCCCGTGACTTAAGACTCTGTGCTTCCAATGCAGGGGTCTCAGATTCGATCCCCTGTCAAGGAACTAAGACCCTACATGCCACAAGTAAGGATAAACGCATGCTGCCATGAAGATCTGGGGCAGTCAAAGAAATAAAGTTGTTCTGTTTTAAATACATGGATGAAAAAAAAGAAATGGTTTCTCTGCCTTATCAAGTGAAGGACAGTGAGGTCGCTCAGTCGTGTCCAACTCTTTGCGACCCCATGGACTGTAGCCTACCAGGCTCATTTGTTCATGAGGTTTTTTTTTTTTTCCAGGCAAGAATACTGGAGTGGGTTGCCATTTCCTTCTCCTCTGTATCAATCCTGCCATTAAATGATATTCTTTGGATTTGAATCAACTAAGGAGTTGGTTATTTTTAATCATTGTTAAAAAAAAAAAAAGTTTCCTTCCTGATTGATGTGGCCTCTTTACACACTGTAAGCAGTGATCTTTACCTCTGATCTGGGATGTCCCAATCTTCCTGTTGGCCAGGTATGATGAAACTCCATACCTGTTAAACATTACCTCCCACTCGGCTACCTGAGATTCTGGAGAGGAACAGAGGAACTTGGAACAAGCAAGTGCTTTTTTATTTTTTTCTATTTCTGTAAAGAATGAAGCACAATGGAATTTTGTGCCATTTTTCACTGCATCTATTTTATTAGTTGTTTCATTGACAGTCATTGAGGTGCTGCTCTTGCGGTTCCAGTGTTTATACTGCATGTCAGGTGTTCTGCTTATTTGGATTTTTTTTTTCCCCATATGAAGCATGTGTTGAAGTCTCCATTTTAGAGGTGAACTGTATGGTAAGATAGTCTACGATACTGTTTCAGGTTTAAAATTTCCTATTTGAAATCAGAAAATGATGTATACAACAGCCTATAATTGTTTCCTTTTCTCTATAGAGGGTTGGAAGGCCTTGATAGCAAAAAAAATGTCTGTAGTTAGATTTTATAATTTTAGGAGTGCAGTGTTCGGATTTTAGAATTATATAATCTATGGCCAATGAGCAGTTGGTAAAATACTATTTTAACGTATACCATGGTATTTCTGTGTATCAGCTTTAATGGCATCTCTATATTGCTTTATGCTACAGTACTTTGTTGCTCTATTTTTATTAAAATCCACTCTAGATTTGAAAGCATAATGGATATTTACCAATTCATTTTATATTTTCCTAATCCCCTGCTTTCATAACTGAAAACGTGGGTTATTTCTTCGAATTTGAAGTTTTTATTAACTGCACGTTAGTCTCTAGTTCTTTGATTTTTTTTTTTTTACAGTTTGTTTCCAGAGCCTAACGTGTTTTGCTGAGTGCATTTAATTGTGTAATATTTCATATCAGATGGGTGGGGAGCCCCCGTTGCTTTTCGTCATCTTTCAAGTTTATTTATCGCTACAGTCTGATATTCAGGGTGGGGGGGGTTGATCAAATGCATAAGCGAATGTACATTTACAACCAAGAGTTGATGCCCTTTCCTGAATTACTTGTGGGTTTTGCTTTTTAACATAGACATCGGAACTAAGAAAGAGAAAAGCAAACATTTCTATATTAACACACACGTGCAGAGTCGAAATCAGTGCTACCGATGGACCCATTTTGCAGGGCAAAACTAGGGATGCGGACGTCGAATGGACTTGTGGACACAGGGGAAGGAGAGGGTGGGATGAAACTCAGAGAGCAGCAGTGACGTAGCTCCACCACCGTCTGTAAAGCAGACAGCTAGTGGGAAGCCTCTGTAGAGCACAGAGACCTCAGCGTGGGCTCTGTGATGACCTCGAGGGGTGGATGGGGGAATGGGTGGGGTCCAGAGGGAAGGGACATATGTAAACATATGGATGATTCCCCTCATTGTAGACAGACACTAACATGGCATTGTAAATAAAATAAAATGTGGAGAGGCTGGACTGTCTCATGGCCTTCAAACTTGCCCCCTCAGTTTAGCATTTATGGAATCGCTTCTCTTTAAAGATCCCTCTTTGGGCTTTATACCTCTGACTTCATGTTGGTCCAGAATAGCAGGGACTTATCTCTCACGAGGATGAGATGGTTGGATGGCACCGCCGACTGGATGGATGTGAGTTTGGGTAAACTCCGGGAGGAGTAGGTGATGCACAGGGAAGCCTGGCGTGCTGCATGCAGTCCGTGGGGCCGCAAAGAGTCGGCCACGACTGAGCGACTGAACAAGAATGACAAATGGGGGACCTTGTCCTGACTAGGAATCAAAGCCGCGGTCCCCTGAGTTGGCAGGCAAATGCTTACCCCCTGGACCACCAGGGAAGTCCCTATTGCATGTATGATTAATGGAGTTTCGACGTCCCCCCAACCTCAGTATGACATCTGCATCCCGTTGTTCTCCTCCAGGGAGGATCTCATTCATGAGAAAGCAAAAACTCCAAGTGTGGTCAGCTGGTGCAAGACCGCTTGCTCCGCACCCTGGGTAGCAGCTTCCTTGAAAGCAGAGAGCGTCCTCCTGAATTGCAAACTGTTGGCCCGTGATGCGTACATGGGCCCTGTTTGTGGACCCGTGCTGCTCTGGTTTTAAACCCGCGTGCCTTGGCTGGGTTAAAACTCTGGTTCGGAAATTACTTTGCCTCTGGATTTTGCAGCCGCTGCGTGTCCTCTGCCTTTTGCTGTGATTATTCAAGGACCAAAGCCAGGGACTTCCCTGGTGGTCCAGAGGTTGAGATTTCGTCCTCCAAAGCAGAGGATGTGGGTTTGATCTGTGGCTGGGGAGTAAGATCCCACATGCGTCCTGGCCAAAAAACCAAAACATAAAACAGAAGCAACGTTGTAACAAATTCAATGAAGACTTTAAAAATAGGGGGGAAATATTAAACAGAAAGACCAAAGCCAATGTAGGTCTTACTGTTTTTTTTTTTTTTTAGATGAAATCCATTTATCCTTGGAAACAGTGAGAGACTTTATTTTGGGGGGCTCCAAAATCACTGTAGATGGTGACTGCAGCCATGAAATTAAAAGATGCTCACTCCTTGGAAGAAAAGCTATGGCCAACCTAGACAATACCTTAAAAAGCAGAGACATGACTTTGCCAACTAAGGTCCGTCTAGTCAAACTATGGTTTTCCCAGTAGTCATGTATGGATGTGAGAGCTGGACCATAAAGAAAGCTGATTGCCGAAGAATTGATGCTTTTGAACTGTGGTGTTGGAAAAGACTCCTGAGAGTCCCTTGGACTGCAAGGAGATCCAACCAGTCCATGCTAAAGGAAATCAGTCTGAATATACATTGGAAGGCCTGATGCTGAACCTGAAACTCCAATACTTTGGAGTACGCAAAAAACTGACTTGTTAGAAAAGACCCTGATGCTGGGAAAGATCGAAGGCGGGAGGAGAAGGGGACGGTAGAGGATGAGATGGTTGGATGGCATCACTGACTCCGTGGACAGGAGTTTGAGCAAGCTCCGGGAGTTGGTGATGCACAGGGAGGCCTGGCATGCTGCAGTCCTTGGGGTCGCAAAGAGTCGGACACGACTGAGCTGATTTTGGTTTTGGCTGCATTGAGTCTTCACCGCTATGCCTGGGCTTTCTCTAGTTTGGGTGAGCAGGGTCTACTCTTCCTGGTGCTGCATTTTTCTTGTTGTCGTGGCGTCTGTCATGGCGTCTCTCGTGGCCAAGCATTGGCTCTAGGGCGTGTGGGCTTCAGTAGCTGTGCCACACGGGCGTAGTTGCCCCGAGGCATGGGGCATCCCCCCAGACCAAGGACTGAGCCGGTGTCTCCTGCCTTAGCAGGCAGATTCCTTAGCACCGAGCCACCCAGGAAGCCCCTGGAAGACAGATTCTTAACTGCTGGAGCACCTGGTCTGTCCAGGAAGTCAAGGAAGTCCTGGTCTGTCACTTTAATAAAAATGGCTATTGGAAATGTTTCATCCTAATACGGTGATTAAAGCATCTTGTCCCATTCATCAATCATTCAAGCTTTTCTTTTCCACTGCACGTAAACATGGAACTGTAGAATCCAAGAGCACTAAAGAAAAGGCAAGGGTGTCCCTCTGTTGAGTAGAATATAAATTCTAAGTTGAAGAACCAACCAGAGTCAGGCTGAAAAATGTTGTGAGTGTACTTATTATCTGGTCTACGATGCAGATGTATTGGGTTATCAGAGAGGATAATTCATCGGTGTGGGTTTGGCAAGCAAATTCATATTCTTTTCCTGTAATCCATCTTCATAGCTTAACATTTTTATTAAAAATGACACCTGTTCCCTTACGAAAAGGAATCACATTTTTAAGAGCTGCTGATTGATTTTCCTGCATTATTCAGGAGTTGTGTCTTTATTCAGAAAAATAACAGCTACCACGCTGGTCTCAAATCACCTCTGCAGACGTATGCGGTTTCTCTTTGGTGGGGCCCTCAAACATTTCCATGACATAAGCAAAGTTAGGCAGCACTGGAAACCGGAGGACTGGAGAAGACTATCTGAGTGCCTGCTAAGTCACTTCAGTCGTGTCCGACTCTGCAACCCTGTGGCCTGTATCCCGCCAGGCTCCTCAGTCCATGGGATTCTCCGGGCAAGAATACTGGAGTGGGTTGCCATTTCCTCCGCCAGGGGATCTTCCCAGCCCAGGGGTAGAACCCAGATCTCCTGCACTGCTGGGGGATTCTTTACCTTCTGAGCCAGGGAAGGGTGCACAGAAATCTGGACATACAGGATTCTTTGCTGGAGGATCCCATTGTCTAGCTGTAGACGTCAGGCCAGCTCACAGTTCCCACACGCCTCGAGGAGGGTTCTGGGTGGACTCACAACCAAGAATGTGGCTGTTCCATCACTTTGGACAAGTTTAGCCTGGTTAAATTTGGCTGGGCTTTCCCAATGCCTCAGTGGTAAAGAACCTGCCTGCAGTGGAGGAGATGTGGGTTCGATCCCTGGGTCGGGAAGATCCCTTGGAGGAGGAAATGGCAACCCACTCCAGGATTCTTGCCTGGAGAATCCCATGGACAGAAGAGCCTGGTGGGCTATAGTCTATGGGGTCACAGAGAGTTGGACATGACTGAGTGAGTAAGCAACAACTTCCTCTGGCTGGATTTTATACCTGGAAGGGTATCCTGAGAGGCCATGCCTCTCAGCTGCACCACTATCTTAATTACTAAAGTCTTTTTTTTTTTTAAGTCCTTTGCATTCTGCTTATAGTAAGCATTCTCTGCACTTGCTTATAATCTGAAAAAGAACATCAGTGAATCTGTGAGAGATGGGGTGGGGGGCACCCCCATCCTGCCTGGAAGGAAGGCCGGGCTAAGGATCGTTTGTATGAAATAGCTCCAATGCAGAGGAGTGCGCTGGCTTCGCTGGAGTGTGCGGTTGGGAGTTGACAGCTGGCCCTCCACTTAGCACATGGCTTTCTTGTTTGGAGCCGTCTATGGCTTGTGACTTAATCTGGTCGTTACACCCATCAAGCTTGGCCCCGATCCTGGGCATGCTCAGGCATGTCCAACTCTCTGCAGCCCCATGGACTGTAGCCCGCCGGGGCTCCTCTGTCCTTGGGGATTCTCCAGGCAAGAATCCTGGAGTGGGTTGTCATGTCCTCCTCCAGGCCATCTTCCCGGCCCAGGGATCGAACCAGGGTCTCTCATGTCTCCTGCATTGGCAGGTGGGTCCTTTACCGCTGAGCTACCTGGGAAGCCCCGATGCCAATAGGTCAAATGACGTTCCTCTTTCTCTTCTCAAAACATGGCCTGCGCTGTACAGTTCTCACTCTCGTGGTAAAACCTTTAGGGTGTTCTCACAAACAGCTTTAGGTTGTTCTCAGAGGCCTTCTGATATTTTCAGCACAGATGACTGTACCAGGATGGAAAGAAGAAGGTCACTGGACTTTCCCTGGCGATCCAGGGGTTAAGACTCCACTTTCCAGTGCAAGGGGTGTAGATTCAATTCCTGGTCAGGGAGCATTTGTCCCACGTGACTTTAAAAGCAGTCCA
>ML664230.1:1913259-1993449 GCA_007570785.1 Antilocapra americana | reverse complement strand
AAAAAAAAAAGAGTCTTCTCCAACACCACAGTTGAAAAGCATCCATTCTTCGATGCTCAGCCTTCTTTATTATCCAACTTTCACATACGTACGTGACTACTGGAAAAGCCATAGCTTTGAGTATACCTCATCAAAAAAACCAAAAGCAATCTAAATGTATATTTAAGTCTATAAAAAGAGTTGTTAAAACAGATTTTCAGGGACTTGCCTGGTGGGCCAGTGGTTGAGACTCCACCTTCCACAGCAGGGGGTGTGTGTTCGATCCCTATCAGGGAGGGAAGATCCCTCATGCCTCGCTGCCAAAAAAACCAAAACATAATACAGAATCCATGTTGTAACAAATTCAATAAAAACTTTCAAAATGGTCCACATTAAAAAAAAATTCTTTTAAAAAGACCACATATTCAGATGGGATTTTTGCTGCCCTAATATCAGGCAGTATTTTTTTGATGACTTTAAAATAGGTCATCTATGTTGATGACACTCGATTAAATGTCATTGATGAGACATGGCTCAAATTGACCAAAACCGCATCACTTCTACACAAAATACGGTTTGCAATGTAGGTTTTTCTCTGTTTCCAATAAACCTTTTCTGCATCTGGCAAATAGGTCAGGAACTTGTTGGTTGCCCTGGTAAAGTTTTCCATTATGTCAGAGCAGTGTTAATTTTCTTCTAATGAACAGATTCAATGTAATTACATCTCTAATTATGAAAATGGTCTTTTGTCTCTCTGCTGCAGAATAATTCTGTTTTAGAAATAGCTACATGCAAAAAAAAAAAAAAAAACGCTTTGTTTTTCTTCTTTGCCAAGTGAAGGTTGTTCAGAAAAATAAGTTTTGCAGGGAGGAGCATTTGCTGTTTTTCCGAAATTAATGTGCTATTCTCTTAATATTTTAGAGCACTTTTATTTCATTTCAAGTACTTTTATCAACTAACTCTTTTCATCATTTGAAACATCTTTAGGAACACCGATTCTCCTCCACGTTTGTCAGTGAAAAATAAGTTTTGGCTATTATGATAACAGTTTTCACGCAGTGGGATTGTTAAGTGACTCCTAAGAAAGATAAAATTTCAGACATTCCTCTTTTTTCTTAATGTAGTTTTAATTGGGGGATAATTGTATTATAATATTGTGAATTGTATTATATTGTATTATAATAATTGTGAAATTATTATAATATTATAATATTGTTTTCTACCATGCATCCACACGAATCAGCCATAGGTACACACACGTCCCCTCCCTTTTGAGCCTCGCACTCCGTCCCGCCCCTCTAGGTTGTCAGAGAGCACCATTCTGAGCTCCCTGCATCACACGGCAAATTCCCACTGGCTGTCTGTCTTACAAGTAATCATATCTATGAAGCATTGCGATTCTACTACTCCCACCCTCTCCTTGCCCTTCGCCGTCTGCATCTCCATTGCTCTCCTGCACGTGGGTTCATCAGCGCCATCCTCTACATTCCCTATGTATGCGTTAACGTACAGTGTTTTTCTTCCTCTTTCTGACTCACTTCACTCTGTCTAATCAGCTCTGGGTTCATCCACCTCACGAAAACTGACTCAAGTGCATCCCTTTTCACGGCTGAGTAGTATTCCGTCGCCTATATGTACCACATCTCCTTTATCCCTTCATCTGTCCATGGGCATTTAGGTAGAACATTCTTTGTTTTTAAGGTGACCGAGTCGTAGAGTGAGAGATGTTCCAAGTGAGGTGGACAGGCTTAGACAATTGCTTCCGAGCTCTCATTTGTATGTTTTACCCGGTACGCATACAGAACTTAGAGACACAGTGCCTTTAAAGCCATGTTTTTATGTTTATTTATTTATTTGACGGTGCCAGAGCCTTCGCTGTGGCAGGTGGGATCTTTTGCTGTGGGGTGTGATGAATTTCCTCCTTCCATTGTGTTCGCTGCCACCTCTTAGCACCCAGCGCTGCCTCAGGCGATGAACATTGTCTTCCTTGAACTTGGAACGGCTTGCGACACACCCATGTCTACATGTATTTAGAAAGGAGTTGACGTTGACAGTTGGATTATCCTGAAATGCCTGTTTTTTTGTTTGTGTTTTTTTCCTTTTTCCAGTGCAGAGCAGAGCACTTTTAGCTGATGACAGAGCCTGCCTTAAAGAGATGATTGTTTTCCTTTTTGTTCAAGAAGAGATGACTGTGTTTTCATTTTTCGAGACAGAGCCTGTGTTTTGGTTTGAGGTAGGAAGGCGAGGTCAGTGCTGTGCAGGGAGGAAGAAATGTTTGTTTGTTGTAGAAACAAAGACACAGGGCAGAGAGGATGTGGTTCTTTCCACTGTGATGTCTCAGGCTTCCCAGGTGGCTCCAGCGCAGGAGACTCGGGCTCAGCCCCTGTGCTGGAGAAAATCCCCTGGAGGAGGGCACGGCAACCCACTCCAGTAATCTCCCCTGGAGAATCCCATGGACAGAGGAGCCTGGCGGGCTGCAGTCCGTGGGGCTGCAAAGAGTCAGACACGAATGAAGCGACTTAGCACACACATGACATCTGAGTTGCTCTGGATCCCGTACCATCTGGGGCGGCTGGGTGGACAGTACCCTTTCTTCTAGGGGGAGGGGGAGAAGGGAGGATCCCAGAGAAGGAGAACAGTCCCTCCCGCCAGCACCCTTCACGACTCTCTTGCCCTCGCCCTTTCCAGGGACACGATGAGCCTTCTGCTCCTGCTGCTGTTCCTCTGCGAGGCTCAGAGCCGGGCGGCGTCAAAGCCCAACTTCGTCCTGCTGATGGCTGACGACTTTGGCATCGGGGACCCCGGCTGCTACGGCAACAAGACTCTCAGGTGCGGGGATGGGGAAACACAGGGCCCCCTGCACGGGCTGGCCGCCCCCCGACAGGCAGCGGGAGTTCGTAGGACACAGGCCACGGGGAGACGTGCAAAGCCCACCCGCCTCTCCGGCGGCCCGCTTTCCTGTGTGGCTACGTGTAGACAGGGACAGTGAAGATTGCCCTTGAGCCGTGTAAACCACGGTGCTCTGAGGTCATGAAAAGCAGGAGCTTCGTCTTCTTAACCCTCGTAGGGAGTTCCCTGGCGGTCCGGAAGAGTCGGACACAATTTAATGACAACAGTTCATATCAAATATACTATTAGATGTGACATTCCTAAAATTTACTAATGTCAAATAGGTAACTGATCCTACTAAGGAGTCTTAATTAAAAAAATTACAATCATGTCTTTAAAGTTCACTGTCTCCTACTTATCACAAGAAGGAAAAGGGCTATACAAATCACAGGTAAGAATTCATAATAATACTGTAAATCTACCTTGTTCTTCCTATTAGCATCCAATTCTTTTTCTTTTAATTGAAGTACAGTTGATCTATTGTATTGGTATACACACACACACACCTGTGTGTGTGTGCTGTGTGTGAAGTTGTTTGACCATGTCTGAGTCTTTACAACCCCGTGGACCGTAACCTGCCAGGCTCCTCTGTCCATGGGATTTTCCAGGCAAGAATACTGGAGTGGGTTGCCATTTCCTTCTCCAGGGGATCTTCTCGACCCAGGGACTGAACCCTTATCTCTTATGAATCCTGTAATGCAGGCAGGTTCTTTACCACTAGCCCACTGGGAAGCCCATATACACACCCACATCCATCTTCTTTATATATGTGTATATTTTGTTTTCTAATTCTTTTCCATTATCAATTGTTACAAGATACTGAACATAGTTCCCTATACTACACAGGACCTCCTTGTTATTTATCTATTTTACAGTGTATGTCTGCTAATCCCAAATTCCTAATTTATCCCTCTCCCCAACCCAGCTCTTTCTGAATGACGTGCTTCATTTTATAACTTCACACCCCCAGACAGATTTCTCAGCAGCCAATCTAAGCACTGGTCAAACATACGATTTCAGTATTCTCAGCATCTTGTAATATGAGGCAAAAGCCAAGTGGAAATGTTGACAATGAAATGCATAAAGTAAGCTAATAAATGGGAGAGGGGTTTGAGATGAGAGTGCAGTACAGCCGTCTTCCCCACTGAGGTATGCACTGTTACACGGGCTTCCCTGATAACTCAGCTGGTAAAGAATCCACCTGCAATGCAAGAGACCCCGGTTCGATTCCTGGGTGCGGAAGATCTTCTGGAGAAGGGATAGGCTACCCACTCCTGTATTGGGCTTCCCTCTTGGCTCAGCTGGTAAAGAATCCACCTGCAATGCAGGAGACCTGGGTTGGGAAGATCCCCTGGAGAAGGGAAAGGCTACCCACTCCAGGATTCTGGCCTGGAGAATCCCATGGGCTGTATAGTCCATGGGGTCGACAAGAGTCAGACAAGACTGAGCGGCTTTCACTTTTGCTTTCATTGTTACCTGATTGGCGTCTGAATACTGAACCATGGAGGGTGGGCCGCTGTGAACAGGATAACATGCCCCATCCCACAGGCCAGGAAAGGAGTGTAGTTAATCAAGTCGTCCTTTTATGCTGTGATGGAAGCTGCTGAGATGGGGGCATAGACAGACATCTTATTGATGGAGCAGTCTCTTCCCACAGGACAGGGAGGCCGCAGAGGGTCCCATGTATGGTCAGGACCAAAGTCTAAATGATGGGCAGAGTGGCAGGGACCAGGGCGTCTTTAAAAGGATATGGGCTAACCAGTCAGCGTGGCCCCAGACCTGTAAGAACTTGCCCTCCCCGTGCCGGAGAAGTCTAGCGTGATTTCCCGAGGTGACAAGGTCACACCCTTCCTGGAGAAAAGGCCCCAGAATGGCTTGTTGTGCATCATAGTCATTGCCCTCAAAGTGAACCCCTCCATGAGTATTGCTTCTGCATGAAAACCCTTGAATCCACAGAGGGTGTGAGTGACTCACGGCCTGACCTGTTGCCAGCTTGACTTGCGGCTCTTTGCCCTGGACTCTGTGAACCCTGGGTTGTTCCCTGGTAGATGCACCTGGAGCCCTTCCTTCCTTGCTCCTGGGGGTCCCGTCACCCCCTTCTCCCTGGAGAAGTGAAAGTGTGAGTTGCTCAGTCGTGTCCAGCTGCTTGCAACCCCGTGGACTGCAGCCCACCAGGCTCCTCTGTCCATGGGATTCTCTAGCCAAGAAGACTGGAGTGAGTTGTCCTTCCCTTTCTCCAGGGGATCTTGCAGACCCAGGGATCAAACCCAGGTCTCCCACCTTGCGGGCAGATTCTTTCCCATCTGAGCCACCAGGCAGAGCCTGATGAGAACTCATTAAGAGCCTCTCTTTGGCTGTGGTTGGGAAGAGGAGAGTCAGGCGGCCCCCAGAGCTTTCTCGTTGTGGGGCACGGAGGTGACTGGGGGGATATAGAGGCAACTCAGGAAAGGTGAGAAAGAGAGAGAGACCTTGAAACATCTCCATCCCCCTGGTCACAGAGGCCATTCTCAGGACTCGGCTTCTCCCTCCTAAACCAGAAGCTCAGAGCCCTGGGCGAGTGAGGTCCCCCAGAGAGCTGACCTCAATTGTGGAGTCCTCAGTGTGGTTTTGTCCTTACTTGTAGCCATGATGCTGTGTCCTCTCCCTTCCCTCCCCTCCTTCCCATCACGTGTTGTGGTTCAGTCGCTCAGTGGTGTCCAACTCTCTGCAACCCCATGGACCGCAGCACGCCAGGCTTCCCTGTCCATCACTGTATCCCGGAATTGGCTCAAACTGACGCCCATCGAGTCAGTGATGCCATCCAACTGTCTCATCCTCTGTCGTCCCCTTCCCACCAATACACATGGCTCTATTTCCCTGGGCTACTGAGAAGCCACTCACTGTGCAAAGCCACTAAAGAGGCTTTCTTCTTAAGATGGCGATGAATGACCCGTGAGTCTCTGTTCCAGGACTCCCAACATCGACCGCCTGGCCAGAGGGGGTGTGAAGCTCACACAGCACCTGGCAGCATCACCCCTTTGCACGCCCAGCAGGGCAGCCTTCATGACTGGCCGGTACCCCGTCCGCTCAGGTAACCCCCCCCAGCTCCAGCACCGCGGTCCTCCTCCTCCTCCCAGTCCTCATGGTTCTCCCCGTCTTAACGGTAGATCTCTCCTGCCTCAGGAATGGCATCTCGGTCCCAAGTGGGAGTTTTCCTCTTCTCGGCCTCTTCTGGAGGACTGCCCCCCAGTGAGATTACGTTCGCCAAGCTTCTAAAGGATCAAGGCTATTCTACAGCTCTGATAGGTATGGGCACTGGGTGTGAGGACTGATGGTCTGGGCGGGGTGGTTGGGAGAGTGGGGAGGGCATGACCGTAGCCATCTTCAGGATGACATGGCTGATGGAATTTGCACAGCTGTAGACGGGGAAGAAGCAATTTCAACTCTAAATCAAAACAGCAGGCATCTGTATGCACTTTTTGAATGTGTAGACGTGTGTCCGTTTTTATGTATCCATGTGTACATGTGTCAGTGGCTGGACAGATGGATGACAGTTAGATAATGATAGACACACAGATGGATTGACAGATGGACGTATGGATAGATGGAAAGATCGTTGAGTTAGGTGATAGAGACAGGGGTAGGTAGCTCAGTAGATGAGATGGATGATGGGTGAATGGCTGATGGATGAACTGTGGATGCTGGATGGATGGATGGATGGTAGGTGGATGGTGGATACTGTATGGATGCATAGGTGGATGGATGATGGATGGATGGTAGGTGAATAGTGAATACAGAAAGGGTGGATGGTGGGTGGATGGTGGCTGCTGGATGGATGGGTGATAGAAGGTGGATGGATGGACGAATGATGGATGGATTGTAGATGGTAGACGGATGGTGGATACTGGATGGATGGATGGTGGGTGGGTAGATGATGGATGGATGGATGGTGGATGGATAGTGGATACTGGATGGATGGATGGTGGATGGATGGTAGATACTGATGGATGGATGGTGGATGGATGGATAATGGATGGTGGATGGTAGATGGATGGTGGATACTGGATGGATGGATGGATGGTGGGTGGATGATGAATGGGTAGATGGTAGATGGAGATGGATGAAGGGTGGATGGATGATGAATGGTGGGTGGATGGTGGATGGATTGTGGGTGCATGGTGGATGGATAATGGATGGATGGCAGATGGATAGTGGATACTGCATGGATGGATGGATGGTGGATGGATGATGGATGGATGGATGGTAGATGGATGGTGGATGCTGGATGGATGGATGGCAGGTGGATGGGTGGTAGGTGGACGATGGATATCAGATGGATGGATGAACAATGAATCCATAGATGGGTGGATGGATGGTGGGGGGATGGATAGTGGATGCTGACTGGCTGGATGAATGGTAGATGAAGGGGTGAGTGGGTCGGTGGGTGGGTGATTGGATGCATCAAAGAGTGGTGGATGGTGAATGAGTAGATGTTGGATGCTGGTTGAATGAGATGCCGAGGCAGAAAGTTGAAATATATGATAGATAATAAAATAATGCATAGTTATGCACACACACACACACACACCCCACACTATTGATAAAGATTTTCAACTTACATGGCAGTAATAAAATTGCATCTGAATGTTCCCCATTTGACATTCCCATTGATTTTATTCCCTTGATAGGAAGTGAATCCTTCTGCCCTTTCCCTTGATAAGCTTGGGTCTACGTAGGTCATCAGACCATCTCATGGGAGCAAACTGACCCTTCTCTTCCTTCCCACATCTTGTCATAAAGCCACCATCACTTTTTCTCTTGTGTGAGGTGATCACTAATTCACTGATGCACTTCACATATAGGAAATGTTTAGAGGTGTTTAAAATAATTACCGACTTATGAGTACAATTTCCTCATGCCTCGGGGGTCATTTTTATGTAAGGATTCATTTCCACTTTTAACTTTCAAGGGAGAAAATCAAGTTAGTTCTAAGACTTTCCTTTTAAGGAAATGTCTTTTAAAAAAGCACCTGTGGGATGTCCCTGGTGGTCTGCTGATTAAAATTTCTCCTTCCAATGCAGAGGGTGTGGGTTCAGCCCCTGTTCGGAGAGCTAAGATCCCGTATACCTCATGGCCAAAAAACTAAACCAGAAGCAGTGTGGTAATCAATAAAGACTTTGAAAGTGGTCCATGTCCAAAAAGGGCTTTCCAGGTGGCCGTAGTGGTAAAGAACCTACCTGCCAGTGCAGGAGATGTAAGAGATGAGGGTTCGATCCCTGGGTTGGGAAGATCGTTTGGAGGAGGGCATGGCAACCCAGTCGGATATTCTTGCCTGGAGAATCCCATGGATAGAGGAGCCTGGTGGGCTACAGTCCACGGGGTTGCGAAGAGTTGGACACGACTTAGTGACTAAATAACATGTCAAAAAAAAAAAAAGAGAGAGAGAGAGAGAATACTTAAAAAACAAGACAAAATACCTGTCCCAGAAAAACACTGGTATTTTCTTCTGTAGTGTTTTTCTCCTGCCTAAGAAGCATATGGTACTTCCCTAGTGACTCAATGGTAAAATAATCTGCCTGCCAGGGCAGGAGATTTAAGAGACACAGGTTCGATCCGTGGGTTGGGAAGATGCCCTGGAGAAGGAAATGACAACCCCCTCCAGGATCCTGGCCTGGAGAATCCCATAGACAGAGGAGCCTGGTGGGCTACGGTCCAAGAGATTGCAACCAGTCTGACACGACTTAATGACTCAGCGACATGAAGGATGCAAGATGTTGGTCTTGGGGCTTTTTTTTCCCCCAGTGTCCAAATTGCCTCTTGTTTTCTGGTGCCAGGAGTAGTTCCTACCCTAGACCCATTTAGGGGAAAGCAGGTGAACCGGACCAAACAGATGGATCTTGATGATGGAGCAGAGAGGCCCTAGGGTGTCACCCCACAGGCGTCCGAAGCTGAGCTGGGCGCCGGGCGGGGTTTTTTCTGCTGCCTCTAAGCTCCACGCCCCTGTGGTCTGTTCCCCTCAGGCAAGTGGCACCTGGGCATCAGCTGCCACGACCGCAGCGACTTCTGTCACCACCCGACCAGCCACGGCTTCGACTACTTCCACGGGCTGCCCGTGACCAACCTGCGGGACTGCAAGCCAGGCGAGGGCACCGTGTTCACCGGGGCCTTCCAGCTGCTGGTGTTCATGCCCCTGCAGCTCATCGCTCTGGCCCTGCTGACGCTGGCCGTGCTCAAGTGGCTGGGGCTCTTCCGGGTGCCCCGCTGCGTCTTCCTGTTGCTGCTCCTTGTGGCCGCCCTCATCCTCGGCCTCCTGCTCGCCTTCCTGCACTACTACCGGCCGCTCAACTGCTTCCTGATGCGCGACCGTGAAGTCACCCAGCAGCCCATGTCCTACGACAACCTCACGCAGAGGCTCACGGCCGACGCCGCCCGCTTCCTGCGTCGGTGGGTCCCTGCTCCCGGCCCGGCGGGGCCATCTCGGGTGTCCGGGCAGAGGTAGAGGGGGTATGGACTGGGGTGCTTGGCGAGCCACGTTTGCAAACTCCTGTGCTTGGTGGGGGGATGTCTCCAAAGGATGCACGTGGAAAATGAGATGGCCGTGCTTTGCAGAGGTGTGTGTTGGGGTTCGGGAGGGGAAGAGACCTTGAGTGGATGTCTCCAAACGATGCACAGAGAAAATGAGATGGCCGTTCTTTGCAGAGTTGTGTGTTGGGGTTCGGGAGGGGAAGAGACCTTGAGTGGATGTCTCCAAAGGATGCACGTGGAAAATGACATGGCCGTGCTTTGCAGAGGTGTGTTGGGGTTCGGGAGGGGAAGAGACCTTGAGTGGATGTCTCCAAAGGATGCATGTGGAAAATGAGATGGCCGTGCTTTGCAGAGGTGTGTGTTGGGGTCGGGGGGTGGGGTGGATCTTTCCTGGCTCAGGGATCGAACCCGAGTCTCCTGCATCTCCTGCATTGCCAGGTGGCTTCTTTCCCACTGCTCCTGGAAAGCCCTGTGCACATCAGGCTATGTCCCCAAAATGTCTGCTGAATGATAGCATGGGCTTCAGGTGTGTCTAAGGTCTTTACTCTTCAGCTGTGCAATCAGGAGAGGAAAGACCACGTGGACTGCTGACTGTATACCCAGTTCTCGGGATACAAGTATCCGTGAGGATATCTGGAATATTCTTGGGACGTTTCTGAGCAGAGCAGCTCTGTGAGTCAGCTGAGGGAAGCAAATGAACTCTTGTGAGTTTCTTGGGGCCTCTGGAGCTTTGAGTTTTGGGGTTTGCAGGCAGCAAAGGGGGTAACCGTCCATGGGGTGCTTGACAAAGGTATCTTTCAGGGACATATGTGCAGGCTCCATCTACTCTTTGTGACCCCATGGACTGTAGCCCACCAGGCTCCTCTGTCCGTGACATTCTCCAGGTAAGAATCCTGGAGTGGGTTGCGATCTCCTTCTCCAGGGGATCTTCCCAACCCAGCGATCAAACCCACGTCTCCTGCGTTGGCTGACTGATTGTTTACCATTGCCTCACCTGGGAAGCCCTCTCTCAGGCACTCTTGCTGTTAAAAAACACACAGAATCGTTCTGTTGGCTTTGAAACTTTAGGGGACAGCCCGAGAGAGAAAGACGGAAACTCAGTGTGAAAGTCAAACATTTCGTCTTTTGTATTTTTAATTAATTTATTTTAATTGGAAGCGAATTACAATATTGTAGTGGTTTATACATTGTCTTTTTTTTTTTTTTTCCCAATGGCTGGGCTAGCGCTATGCTGTCGGGAGCCAGCTTTTCTCTGGGTATGGTACAGGGGCTTCTCTTTGTTACAGATCGCGGGCTGTAGGTCCGGGGCTCAGGAGTTGTGCCTCTGGGGCTCAGCTGCCCTGAGGCTCGTGGGCTCCTTACCAGCGATAGAACCGGCATCTCTCGCACCCTCTGCATTTGCAGGCGAGTTGTTAACCGCTAAACCTCCAGGGCGGTCCCTCTGTGGCTTTCTGCTCTTAGAGAATGTCGTCGTCTTTAAGCTGCCTGAAAAAGAAAGTGGGAGTATTAGTTGCTCAGTTGTGTCCAACTCTTTGGGGGAGATTCCCCTGGAGGAGGGCATGGCCACCCACTCCAGTGTTCCTGCCTGGAGAATCCCACGGACAGAGGAGCCGGGCGGGCTATGGTCCACGGGGTCACAAAGAGCTGGACACGACTGAGTGGCTAACACACACATCCGACTCTTTGCAACCCCCTGGCTATGTTTTTCTAGAAGGCAGCAAAAGCTTTTGAACTTTGGAAAACGTGCGTTCTACACCATCATCCAGAAAGAGGTCGCACGCAGACGTTTAGCTGAAACAAACCTTTCCCGAAAGGAAGTAACTTCTTCTCAGAGGGATCGCTTCTGATGCTTTCTGCCTGATTCTGTTTTCGTCGTCTCAGAAAATGATGTGGGTCGTGACACTGAATTAATATCGTGACTCAGCAAGGAGTGCCAGTCTGCATGGCTGACAAAGCTCTTATTACCTCCTGCGTTAACCTTCACTCTATTTTATAAATAAGAGAAAGGCCGTTAGTAGAATGGTACTCTGCGGATGTCAGACCTACACATTTCAGCCAAACTACAACAGACTTGTACTCGAAAAACCTTGCTGAAACAGCGAAACTTTCTCATGTCCATCTCTACTCACCGGAAATCCCTCAGAAACCTGCTGGGAGGAGATGGATATTACACGGCTCCTTATAAAATGACAGGGTTCAGGAATGACACTCAACTCCCAGGGCGAGTCTTTTACAGCACATGGTGATTGAAATTATATGTGAATAGTCATGTGGTTAGAAGGAATTTTAATGGGTTCCTCAGCGTATGAGCTTGAGAGGGGATCAAAAAACATTTGATTAGCCCGAGGGTTTTGGACCTCAGTTTATCTTCTTAAACTTTTAAAATTTTCTTTAATTTTAAATGGAAGTAGCGTTGATTTACAGTGTTGCGTTAGTTTCAGGGCAAAGTGATTCAATTCTGTGTGTAACGTAGAGATAGATAATGCTTTACAGATTCTTTTCCATTATAAGTTTATTATAATTGAATATAGTTACCTGTGCTGTGGGCAGTAGGTCCTTGGTGATTCTCTATTTTATATATAGTAGTGTCTGTATCTGTTAATCCCAAACTCCTAACTTATCCCCCCTCCACTTTCTGCTTTGTAACTAACATTTGTTTTCTATGTCTGTCAGACTCTTTCTGTTCTGTAAATGAGTGCACTTGAACTGTTTTTCTTAGATTTCGCAGGTGATATCATATGGTATTTGTTTTTCTCTGTCTGACTTAACTTCACGACATATGATCATCTCTAGGTCCGTCCATGTTGCTACTAATGGCATTATTTCATTCTTTTACATGGCTGCATACTATCCCATATTCTTTACCAGTTCTTCTGTTGATGGACATGTAGATCATTTCCATGTCTTGGCTCTTCTAAATAGTACTGCTATAAACATTAAGGTATATGCATTTTTTCTAATGATGGGTTTATCCAGAAAACCATGCCCAGGAGTTTTATTTTTAATTTTTAATTTTTTTAAGGAATTTCCATATTGTTCTCCATAGTGGCTGTACAAATTCACATTCCCACCAACAGTGTAGGAGGGTTGCCTTACTCCATACCCTCTCCTGCATTTATTGTTTGTAGAATTTTTGTCTGTTTAATTTTTTTTGCCATGCTGCATGGCATGTGGGATATAAGTTTCCCAACTGGGGATTGAACCCATACCTCTTGCAGTGGAAGCACAGAGTCTTAACCACTAGACCACCAGGGAAGTCCCTATTTGTAGACTTTTTGATGCTGGCGGTTCTGACTCATTTGCATTTCTCTGATACTTGGCTCTCCAACTGGTTTATCTTGATTTTACTGAGGTTTCTGCAGTTTTCCTCCAGAACTAGATGTTTAGGATATACTAGCCATACTATAGTTGGTGGTTGTGGTTACTGAGTTATTTTTAAGGGGTTTTGTCTTCAAAGGGGGGTGATTCCAATGCATCAGGTTGGCCAAAAAGTTGATTTGGATTTTTCTGTGAGATCTTAGGCTTCCCTGATAGCTCAGTTGATAAGGAATCCACCTGCCATGCAGGAGACCCCAGTTCAATTCCTGGGTTGGGAAGATCTGCTGGAGAAGAGATAGGCTACCCACTCCAGTATGCTTGGACTTCCCTGGTGGCTCAGCTGGTAAAGAATCCACCTGCAATGCAGGAGACTTGGGTTCAACCCCTGATTTGGGAAGATACCCTGGAAAATGGAAAGGCTACCCACTCCAGGATTCTGGCCTGGAGAATCCCATGGACTGTATAGTGACATCTTAAGGAAAAAACCCAAATGAACTTTTTGGGAAGCCCAGTAAATGCTTGTTGCCCATGTTGGATAAATACATAAGTGGTCAATATTAGTGAAAATACTACCACGTGTGTCCCACAGTGCCCTTCATAAGGAACTTCTTATGTGCATTATCTGAAGACTGAAAGATTTAAAAAGCATCTAGGTTGGCTGCTTTCTCATATTTTTTTTAAATTTCTTTTTTCTCTCGGTTTTCATTAAAAAATTTTAAAGTTAATTTTGAGATAGAGTTGACGTACAATATTATGCTAACTTTCAGATATACAACATGATGATTTGCCATTTAGATACATTATGAAACAATCACCATAATAAGTCTAGGAAAGATATGTCCCAATAAAAGTTGTTATTGCATTAAAAAAGAAGCATCTAGGTAAAACTATATTTGGGTAACCTAGTCCTTTCTATTAGAAAAGATATCTGATCTGCTGTACTTAAGGGTCTTGAGAGAATCACCTTACTGTGGCACCAGGGAACCATGTGAGTGGTGACACTACCACATTTATAAAAGTTTTTTCAAGGGCCTGTAGACACATAAGCATCTTATCTCTTTGACCAGTATATCCTGACAAATTTAGGCAGCTCTGACCACCTTTATGGGGCTTCTTTGGTAAAGAATCCTCCTGCCTATGTAGGCGACATGGGTTCAATCCCTGGGTCAGGAAGATGCCCTGGAGCAGGAAATGGCAACCCACTCCAGTACTCTTGCCTGGAGAATCCCATGGACAGAGGAGCCTGGTGGGCCACCGTCCAAGGGGTCGCAAAGGATAGGAGATGACCTCAAAACTGAACAGCAACAGCCACCTTTATAAGAGGTAGATTCAGGGCTGGTCAGTAACCGAAGTACTGAGGAGCATTGGAGTGGATTGCCATTCCCTTCTCCAGGGGCTCTTCCTGCCCCAGGGGTCAAACTCAGTCACACCTGCAAGCTCTCATGTCTCCTGCCTTGGCAGGTGGATTCTCTACCGCTGAGCCACCAGGGAAGCCCCAGACACACTCTAATTAACAAGAAATCCCTGTTGCTCTGACAGGCAGGAATGACTTGTAGATTTCTTAGAGATCCTCAGCTCTCCTTATGTGCCCTGAAGAAGGGTCCTTCAGCCGTCGTAGCTTTCTCCCTGGTCTGGAATCTGTTCTGCGCTTTATCAAATAAATCCAGCTTGGATCCCCACCTATGAGCACGTTCAGGTTTTAGCAGATACTGGTTAGTTATACACAAGGCGCTGGGCGTATACACATATTCTTGGGCACACTTCATACACATCACCTATTTTTTGTTTGTTTTTTATAATCTCTCTCTTTTTTTTTTTTTGCTGGAACAGGTCTTAGCTGAGGCAGGTAGCATCTTCCATCTTTAGTTGGGGCATGTGGATCTTTAGTTGAGGCATGCAAACTCTTAGTTGCAGCATGCGAGATATAGTTCCCTGACTGGGGATCAAACCCAGGCCCCCTGCGTTGGAAATGCGAAGTGTTAGTTACTGGGCCACAGGGGAGTCCCGCCCCTCCCCTCTTTCATGGTACAAAAGGACCCTGGGAGATGAGGGATGAGATGTCCTCTTGGGGAGGAATCTGAAGCTCAGCAGTTGAGCAAGATGGCTAAAGCCCCACAGGTACACGGTCCGTAGTGGATTAAAGCCCACATCTAGCTCCCTGAGGGCTCTCCCGAGTGGACTCTGACAAGCTTGATGCTCTGTCTGCTTCTTCACTGACGGGAGACTTACCAGCAAGGTGTGAGTGTGGATTATTTGGAAGAAGGCTGCAGAATTCAACACGCCTGCTCCGAATGTATGAGGCCAGGTCCCAGTCCTCAAAAAGGGGAACACACCTGGGAATTCTTAGATAAGCTAGTGTTTTCAGGAGTCCTTAGGGCTTCCCGGGTGGCGCTAGTGGGAAAGAACCTGCCTGCCAGTGCAGGAGACCTAAGAGTTGACAGGTTCTTTCCCCAAGTTGGGAAGATCCCCTGGAGGAGGGCATGGCAACCCACTCCAGTATTCTTGCCTGGAGAATCCCATGGACAGAGGAGCCTGGTGGGTTCCAGCCTGTGGGATCGCAAAGAGCTGGACACGACTGAAGCAACTTAGCACAGCATAGCACAGATATCTATATATGGAGAGACAGAAATCATCTGTCAGAGAGACAGAAAGCTCAGATGTATAAATATCTCAGATATATCTATATATATATATATATAAATATCTATATATCTGTCTCTTTGTATATATGTTTTATGAAACACAAGACAGATCCGAAAATGAGCTTCAGTGAAAATGGTTAGTATATATTTTACTTCTCATGATATACTTTAAATATATATATATAAAATCAGAAATAAAATACATACTAACCATTTTCATTGATTATATATATATCTTTAAAGTGTATCATGAGAAGTAAAATACATGCCAACCATTTTCATTGATTGTATCTTTAAAGTGTATAATGAGAAGCAAATTATATACTAACCATTTTCATTGATTTTTATATACATATCTTTAAAGTGTATAACGAGAGGTAAAATGTATACTACCCATTTTCACTGAAGCTCATTTCTGGATCTGTCCTGTGTTTCATAAAAGTGTCCTTTAGGGTCTCCCAGGAAGCAAGTCCCAAAGCTGGGAATGACGTAGAGGGCTGCTTTTGATCGGATTCCTTGTAGTTGTGAGGTCCCCTTCTCCTGACTTTACCAAACCCTGGTCCCTGACCTCTCCCCGCAGGGAAGACCCATGACATCAGGATTTGGGGGCAGTATGTGGGAGCCAGGGTGTCCACATCTCCATGGAAAGGTCATGTCCTTGGTGCGCAGTCGTGGGGAAGAGCCACCCCCTCTACCATCACCAACCCTTTTCCTCGGTCTGTTGTAGTTCATATTTTATTGACTCATTTTGGCTGCGTCGGGTCTTTGTTTCATAGCACGGACTCTAGTTGCCATGCTTGGGATCGGTAGCCGTGGTGCAGGGTCTTAGGTGCCCCGTGGCATGTGGGATCTTAGTTCCCCAACCAGGGGTTGAACCGCGTGTGGAACTCACTCTTCTTGCTGGCTGTCACGTGGCCCCTTGCAACAGTTTCAATTGTTACTTTGTTTCCAGGAGGCGCTAGAGGTAAAGAATCCACCTGCAATGCTGGAGACTTGGGTTCCATCCCTGGGTGGGGAAGATCCCCTGGAGGAGGGCGTGGCAACCCACCTCTAGTATTCCTGCCCGGAGCATCCCATGGACCCAGGAGCCTGGCGGGCTACAGTCCCTGGGGTCACAAAGAGTTGGCCACAACTTAGCAGCTAACACTTTTTTTCCTATTACTTGAAGACATTTGACATTTTTTTCCCCAACAGACGTACAGTACCTTCCAGTCTCTGGGTTAGAATCCTTAACGAATGCATGCCGGGTGATTTAAAGCTGGAAACATCAAAGCATTTTCCATCCCTGTGTTCTGGGGGTTGGGGAGGGAGCGGCAGGTGTGTGTGAGCGAAGTTCAGATGAGCGTGCCAGGGTCGGCCCCATCGTGGATGATGTCCACAGTGTAACTGTGGGTGCAGAGCCATAGACTCCATTCCAGCAGTCCCCAAGCCTTTTCCACCCGGGGCTGGTTTCACGGAAGACAGTTTTCCCACGGACTGGGGGCCCTGGGGGCCGAGGGAGCGGTTTGGGGATGCCTCGAGTGTGTTTCCTTTATTGTGTACTTCATTATGATTGCATCGGCTCTACCTCAAGTCATCGGGCACTAGACCCTGGAGACCGGGGACCCCTGATCTATAGGAATAATACAGGGTGGCAGGCGGGGCTGTCTGTGAAAGGTCCTCTCACAGAGAGAGCCCGTCGGGATGCTTGACAGAGGAGGCTGTTCCGGGGAAGCTGGGGTTCCTGTGGTAGCTGGAGGGACGGCCACAGAACTGAAAGTCAGGGCATTATCTGAAATCTCGTGACGCAAGCTGACCTTGAGACCTGGGGACCTGTTTCTTCCCCCTGTGTTTTTGTGGAGAAGAGGTGGTTTGCATGGTTTTCCTGTCTCAGGTTTGTTTTTTTTTTTAATTATTTTTTAACTTTTAGTTTTTGGCTACACCATGCAGGATAAGGTATCTTAGTTCCCTGACCAGGGATTGAACCCATACTGTTTGCATTGGAAGCGTGGAGTCCTTAATCACCTGGACCACCAGGGTAGTCCATCCTGTTTTCCTTTTTGTGTTTAAAATGTATCTTCATTGTTGTGTGGTTCTGAAGATGGCATGTGCTCCTTTGAAAAAAGAAAAGCAGTATGAAAATGTAAAACAGCTAAGGAGTTTCAGTTGTTGGTGGTCTTTGCTCCTTGCATACCACCTCAGCTATTGGCCTTCCTATTAGTAGTCTGTGCCTGTGTGTGCACACGCGTGGTTGCTCAGGCGTGTCCGACTCTGCGACCCCATGGACTGCAGCCCACCAGGCTCCTCTGTCCATGGGATTCTCCAGGCAAGAGTACTGGAGTGGGTTGCCATTTCCTCCTCCAGGGAATCTTCCCCACCCAGGGATCGAACCCGGGTCTCCTTCACTGCTGGCAGATTCTTTACCATCTGAGCCACTGGGAAGCCCCCTTAGTGGTATCTTTCAGTCAGTGTAAAAATCTATCTAAATAATTTTTTTGTTTTTAAAAACTCGACACTTTTCCAGTGGTCCATTGGTTAAGAGTTTGCCTTCCAAGCAAAGGGGTGCAGGGTGTGATCCCTGGTCAGGGACCTCCAGTCTCACATGCCTCATGACCAAAGAAGAAAAATAAACTAGCATAAAACAGAAGCAATATTTGTAGGGTGTGATCCCGGGTCAAGAAGATCAGATTCCACATGCCTGGTGACCGAAAAAAAAAAAAAAAAAAAAAAAAAACCCACACCATAAAACAGAAGCAATATTGTAGCAAAGCCAATAAAGGCTTTAAAAATTGTCCACATCAAAAAAAATCTTTTAAAAAATGAAGTGTATTCTGAAGTGCATTTGAATGAAGAGCCTAGGTCCGCATGCCATAGACACCGTGCCTCTAAGAGCGCGGGTTCTGTCTCTGCTGTCGTCCGCTTCCGTGTCCCACCGCCGCCGGGTGGGCTTCACGCCCCTGCTCTGTACCCATCCTCTGGTCTGTCCGGTCACAGCGATCGAAGCAGCTCGGACCAACCAACTCTGAATGGTCTCCTCTGAACTTTGGGTGGCTGATGGCCGGGCACGGTCCAGCCTGGCTTGATATTCTGAGTGCCTGGTGCCGTGTGGGCAGAGCAGATGCCACAGGCTTGGGTGGACCAAATGAACAACCGGACGTGTCCATCTGCGAGCTCCGGCGGGCTGAGTGCTGTTGTCTCTATCCGCTTTATTGGCGAGGTTCGGTCGCTCAGTCGTGTCCGACTCTTTGCCACCCCATGGGCTGCAGCACGCCAGGCTTCCCTGTCCTTCACCATCTCTTGGTTTATGCCTTAGTCCGAATGCCAGCTTCCGAGGGCCTTCGGAAGCCATCCATGGACATCGTGAGTGTTTGCATTCCGTTTATTCCCGACGCTGACGCAAATGGGAACACTCAGTGATTAATAAAGCTCAGACTCTCAGAAGATGAGGCTCTGCCCGGTGGCTCAGGCGACAAAGAAACTGCCTGCAATGCGGGAGACCCAGGTTCAGCCCCTGGGTCAGGAAGATCCCCTGGAGAAGGAAATGGCAACCCACTCCAGGATTCTTGCCTGGAGCATGCAGTCTGGTGGACTACAGCCCATGGGTGGACAGAGTCTGATCTGACTTAGTGACTATCTCAACAAATTTCAACTGGATGACTCAGCCAGTAATGAATCTGCCTGCAGTGTAGGAGACGCAGGAGACATGAGTTTGATCCTGGGTCAGGAAGATCTCCCGGAGGAGGAAATGGCCACCCCCTCCAGTATTCTTGCCTGGAGAATCCCATGGACAGAGGAGCCTGGGGGGGCTACCGTTCACAGGGTCGCAAAGAGTTGGACAGGACTGACACTTGCTTTCTCAAAAGAGGACTGTGCTATGCAAGACCTTCCTGGCAGGCAGGAAAAGAATTACCCTGTAGCCGTCTCTCTGCCTGGATTTCACTCCCGCCTGCAGACCGGATGTAAATCTTTGTGATTCTAAGATTGGCATGATCACAGGTTGCTGGCAAGGTGCAGAGAGCCGCCTTCTGCATTTGTAACAACTAGAGAGAAGGCGTGTAGCAGCCAAAAAGTTCTATCTTTTCACACAGCCTGCGAGGCTGGATGCAATAAATTTTCAAACGAGTTGTTTACTGAAGTGCTTCAGCTAATAAAAAAAAAAAAATGGACTGAAGCTGTTACGGGGAGATAGATGTCTGTCCTGCCAGCTTGCTCACTGGTTCATTTAGTTTTCAAGGTCGTAGAGAGGAAGAGAGACAGGGCTGTGAGGGTTTTTTCCTGCCATCTCTGTGGAAGGCTAAGCGTAGGTTCCTGAAAGAAAGTGAAAAAGTTGCTCAGTTGTGCCCAGTTCTTTGCAGCCCCGTGGACTCTACGGTCCATGGAATTCTCCAGGCCAGAATACTGGAGTAGGTGATTTAGTCCCTCAGTCGTATCCAACTCTTGCAACCCCATGGACATCTGTATTTGCCCTCGAGGCTCCTCTGTCCATGGGATTCTCCAGGCAAGAATACTGGAGTGGGCTGCCTTTCCCTTGTCCAGGGGATCTTTGTTCATCCAAAAGAGCAAGCTGTCCATCACAACCTAGGATGTGAGCAGGGCAGAATGACCAATCTGTCCAGCCTACGTTCCCTGGGCTCCACTGATGACATCTCTATTCCCAGGGGGGTTGTCCTCATGGTTGGATTTTATTTTTGCAAGCTGGATGTTTCTCTTCTACTTCTTTTCTTTTTTAACCAAGCAGGGAAATCCTCACGGTTGGGTTTGATTTTTGCAACTTGGATATTTCTCTTCTTCTTCTTCTTCTTCTTTTTTTTTTTTTTATTAACCAAAGCCCTTTTCACTTTCAGAATTAAACAACAACAACAAACGGTGTCCCCCATGCTGATTTTGCCCTTGGATTTTTTGTTTGTTTGTTTTCCAGAAATGCCGAGACCCCTTTCCTGCTTGTCCTGTCTTTCCTCCATGTGCACACAGCTCTCTTCTCTTCGAAGGACTTTGCTGGCAAAAGTCAACACGGTGCCTACGGGGATGCTGCCGAGGAGATGGATTGGAGTGTCGGTCTGTATCCCTGTACCTTCGGTCTGTGGGCTTCCCCGGGTGGCTCAGTGGTGAAGAATCCGCCTGCCAATGCAAGAGACGCAGGTTCGATCCCTGGGTGGGGAGGACCCCCTAGAGAAGAGAATGGCCACCCACTCCAGTATTCTTGCCTGGAGAATCCCATGGACGGAGGAGCCTGGTGAGCTACAGTCCATGGAGTCACAGAGTCAGACATGACTTAGCGACTAAGCAACAGCTGTCTTCAGTCCGAACTTCAGAAGTGGCTGCGACTTTTCCTGCCTCCTAGTTTATTTCTTCTGAGTTTCTGCCTGTGTGTCTGACACCATCACAGTCGGCACACGCCTTTTTGCTGTTTTCTGTTCCAAAAAAAAGTCACCCGACAAACACTTAAGGGTGGAGGGTAAAGTGAAAGTGTTAGTCGCTAAGTCAGGCCTGACTTGGTGACCCCGTGGACGGTAGGTAGCCCACCAGGCTCCTCTGTCCATGGGATTCTCCAGGCAAGAATACTGGAGTGGGTTGCTACGCCCTCCTCCAGGAATCTTCCCAACTCAGGGATCAAACAACAGGTAAGCAGCGTATAGAAAGCATCTTAACCCCGGGTGCGGTTGAGGTTGCCAATGGATACAGTGCCAGGGAGTCTGGGTCTGTGGGCTGCTGATCAAAGAGATGAATGAAGGAAAAAGAGTCAAGCATTTATTCTTTCCTCCCGTTACACTTTCTTTCTTTCTTTCTTTTTTATTAGTTTTGCCATACAATGACATGATATCGCCATGGGTCTACATATGCTCCCCCTCCCAGAACCCCCCTCCCTCCTCCCTCTCTCCTCCCTTCCCCCAGGAAATCTCGATGCACCAGCCCCGAGCATCAATCCTGGGCTGGCGATTGATTACACATATGATAATTAACATGTTTCAATGCCATTCTCCCATATCACTTTCTTTACGTATTTAATTTTTGGCTGCTCTGGGTCTTCATTGCTGTGCCTGGGCTTTCACTAGCTGGGGCGAGTGAGGGCTGCTCCCTTAATTGAGGGTCATGGGCTTCTCATTGCGGTCCCTTCAGTAACCTTTCAGAGTGAAGACTGTAGAGCTTGGTGTCAGTAGTTGCTGCGGGCCCGCTTCATCGCCCCTGTGGCACGTGGCGTCTTAATTCCCTGGCCAGGGATTGAACCCGAGTCCCCTGCACGGGAAGGTGGATTCTTAACCCCTGGACCGCCAGGGGATTCCCCCCCTCCGCTGACTCTGAGCAGTTGAGTCTGAGCAGCCCCTTGTCTGTAGCACAGCTGGGTACTAGGCGGATTTGGGAGCCAGAAGGCTCGCCCGGCGGGTAGAGGTGTGGACAGTTCCGCTGCAGTAACCTTGAGGTCTTCTCCTTCTGTGGGTCCTGTTAGCGCTCGCTGCGTCTCCTCCTCCAGCTTGAGAGCTTCTTGTGTGTCTACAAGGATGGCAGGGGTTCCCCTGCTATCTCTGGCCCTCCTCCCTAAGCGGGTTACCCTGTCTCCTGAGACACGGGGCACGTTTTTTGGAGCAACCCAAAAGACTTCTTACTGAGTTTCTCCTTTCTCGAAGGGATTTTCTGACGTGGACTTCACTTGGCTGCATCGGGCCTCACTTGTGACATGTGCGATCTGAGTTGCATCATCCGGGATTTCCCTGTGCTTGTTGCAGGTGCACAGATTCTAGACTTGTGGGCGTGGGGACTCAATAGTTGCGGTGAGTGGCCTCCGTTGTGCCAGGGCGTGTGGGATCTCAGTTCCCCCACCAGGGATCGAAACCTGCGACCCCTACATCGGAAGGCAGATTCTTTAGGGAAGCGCCTGAGGTGTTAGTTTGTAAACTGTGCCTTGTACATCGACATGAGATCACGGTGACTGCGCTTGCTCTCGGGACTTCCCTGATGGCTCCGCGGCTGAAGAATCCACCTGCAGTGCGAAGAGACACAGGAGGCATAGGTTCGATCCCTGGGTCGGGAAGAACCCCCTGCAGGAGGAAATGGCAACCCGCTCCAGCATTCTTGCCTGGGAAATTCTCATGGGCAGAGGAGCCTGGAGGACTGCAGTCCAAAGGGTTGCAGAGTTGGACACAGCTTAGGGACAAAACTGAGTGTGCGCACCTGCGCTTTCTCTTGCATGGCTAAGCAGTCTCAGGCCTTTTCTGCAGGGTGCAGGGGAAGCCCGAGTGGGTGGGTAACACAGAGGGATCGAAAATCCCTGAGTTCTGAACTTTTCATTCCTTCTTTCTGCACAAAATGGGACAAAAGTGAGTCCACACCACGATCAACAGGTTGCTCAAGGTTTTCGCCATATTTCCTTTCTCTTCCTTTTGCCCCTTCTCTCGTACTTCCTCTCCTTGCTGGACCCTGAATTCCACGTTCTTCTCATCGAGATGCTTAGGGGGTCCTTGAATGTGGCTGTAGAGTTTTCTTTGTTGGTTCATGTGAAGAGCGTACGGAACGTGACAAGGGTCACCGACCGCAGCGATGGCAAGAACAACTTCTGTCTCATTTCATTTAAACCTTGGGAGGAGCATCGTCTTTTGGACAAGGTGACTGCGCCCCTATTCTAGCTTCTAGCTCTTTCCCTGACTATCTGTGTGAACTCGACAGATGTCTTAAATCTCTGTGCCTGATGAGTTCAGACGAAGCAACTTCTGAGTTTCTTTCTAACCTTCCCTGTAACGCTCTCAGATAGCACAAGTGAGCCGAATGATGAACACGTACTAGGAAAAACAAAGGAAGCCAGAACATTCCGCCTAATGAGATCGGTAAGAAGAATTCATTATCCTCAGGGCGTTGACATACAACTCGTACAAGCCTGCCTTCTTTCATTTCTGCTTCTTAAAATGTGGCATGTAGATTAGCTTACATTTCCCACACCTTCGTAGTGTAAATCAGTAGAATGGTTCTTCGTCGTGTGAATCAGTAGAATATTTTATCTCCTTAACGAGTGTTGTGTGTTAATGTAGCCTGTTCTGTATCCAGCTCTCTGACGTGTCTTGGCTGGCAAGCAGGCTTTTGCTAGTATCGTCACCCGTCTTGATTGCTCTTTATTTAATTAGATCAGCACATATTCCTACCCTCAGTCATGAAAAACGAGTCTAACTTCCAGTGTTTTTCTGCTACTCACCCCTCGTGAGTAAAACGCAGGCTGTTTTTTGAATCTTTGAGATCTACAGGAGACCCTGGTATCATATTAATAGGGGGTTGTGTTCTTCCTTTTTTTTTTTTTTTTGCCCAAAATAAAATCTTCCCCTTAAGCCATGACATTGATGACTCGGGATGTTTCTCTTGTTTTACAAACTCAATACCTCTTGAGCATTTTGAAGAACATGGCTTCTTTCCAGGAAGACCCTTTCTTTGCCACCGAGAAGGGGACTCTGGGTGGTATGTGATGAAGTGACATGGAGGTTATCAGCGTAAAAGAAATGCCTCAAGCACCATGGGAGGCTGAGCTAGAAGCCATCAGGCAGACGGACCGTGGCTCTGTCTTTTAGACTCTAAAATGCTCTACAGTTTAGGGCGTTTTCTTTCTAAATGTTTGGAGACAGCGTAACTATACAGAGCAGAACTGTCACCACTGTGGGTTTCTCCATACCTGTAAAAGCACATTCATAAAAGAACCTTTCTTATTTAATTGTCTGCCATGGCCCATTGCACCCCACGTTGTGGAGCTTGGCCGGCTTTATTCTCAGCTGTGTGATCGCTGTTGCTTCTACTGTTATCATGACCCAGAAAGGGTGGACCATAGAGGTATGGTGTAAGCTCCACACAACACGAGTTGTTGTTGCTGTTTAGTCGCTAAGTCTTTGTCGGACTCTTTGCGACCCCATGGAGCCCGCCAGGCTCCTCGGTCCATGGGATTCTCCAGGCAAGAATCCTGGAGTGGGTTGCCATTTCCTCCTCCAGGGGATCTTCCTGACCCGGAGATGGAACCCACATCTGTTACAGCAGGTGGATCCTGTGGTGTTGGAGAAGACTCTTGAGAGTCCCTTGGACTGCAGGGAGATCCAACCAGTCCATCCTAAAGGAGATCAGTCCTGAATGTTCATTGGAAAAACTGATGCTGAAGCAGAAACTCTAATCCTTTGGCCACCTGATGTGAAGAGCTGACTCATTTGAAAAGACCCTGATGCTGGGAAAGGTTGAAGGTGGAAGGCGAAGGGGATGACAGAGGATGAGATGGCTGGATGGCATCACCGACGCGATGGACATGAGTTTGGGTAAACTCTGGGAGTCGGTGATGGACAGGGAGGCCTGGCGTGCTGCAGTCTGTGGGGTCGCAAGGAGTTGGACATGACTTAGCAACTGAGAAACAGCAACGAGGGAGTTAAGATTCTTCCTAGAGATTTGGAAATAACTCAGAGGAAGGAGGAGTGAATGAATGTCTGGAAGGAGATGCAATTGACTCTGGAGAGGTTTAGAAAGGGGCGAGTCCCCATCTATGGCCGGTGGCCTGCCTCACCCTGTCAGCAGGACACACTTTCCGGGGAAGCCTTTGGGCAGTTGTGGCTCCCTTGCCAAGTCTGATTTTCAACCCCAATTAACTCCCCAGCAGCAGAGCTTTGGGGGAGGAACAAGTGGATAAGATGTTGCTGGGATGGGTGAAAGAGAGTAACTCTATTATTTTTTAAATTTTTAATTCAATTTTTTTATTGAAATGTAGTTGGTATACAATATCAGTTACAAGTGTACCATGTGGTCATCATTCACAGTCTTGAAAGGTTATACTCCATTTATAGTTATTATAAAATATTTCATACATCCCCCATGATGGACGATACATCTTTATCACTTACTTAGTGCCGAATACTGAAAGAAGGCATCTTTTTTTTTGAAAGTTCCTGTGTTGAATCCTAGGGCTTCCCAGGTGGCACTAGTGGTAAAGAACCTGCCTGCCAGTACAGGAGACATCAGAGACACAGATTCCATCCCTAGATTGGGAAGATCTCCTGCAGGAGGGTATGGTCACCCACTCCAGTGTTCTTGCCTACAGAATCCCATGGACAGAGGAGCCTGGCAGGCTTCAGTACATGGGGTCACAAAGAGTTGGACACGACTGAAGTGACGTGCACGCACACGTTGATTCCTAATGAGGCCAGACAGTTTTCTTTCATTTTTTTTTTAAATTAAACAAACAAAAAAATCTATTATTTATCAAGTGGAGTCAGAACATTTCACAAGCTCCGTCCTCCTGTAGTAAGGAGCTACAGGGGCTGAATTTTTCACACGTTCTCCTCTGCTAATCATACCTCTAAGATTAGCTTACAAAACGTATTTTAAATATTCAGCAAACACTGTTTCTTTCTGACTCTCGAGCCATCAACGATACGGTCATTAAAACTCAACTCAAGCAACAAATTGGACCTTATTTTCTCACTGGTACTTTCCTTTATTGAAAAATTCCCTTTTGGAATTTTCAAAAGACTTTTAAGTTCTCTGCGGGGGAAGAGAGAGAGGTTGTTTACACTTGTCCTTATGCATTAAGCTTGTCTTCCACTGTATCCTTAGTAACACACCCTTAAAAAAAAATGCCTGAGTTTGTAAAAATTTGCTTGTAATTCAGTAAGTTCCATGGGATCCTAAATACCCAAAGTGGAAACTGATTTTTTTTTTTTTTAAAGAAAATGCACCGGTTGATTCCAGAGTATCAGATCTTGGATATATGCTCGGGATGGCAGCTTAGCTCTGTGAGAGATAGCCTATGGCCTCTGGGGCAATCGCCCTAATCCCTGGTTACCCAGATAATCAGGAAACAGAGGCTGCAGAAAGAATCCTCGCCTGCACTTTTGACAGGGTCTAGCATTACAGAAACCTCTGCCTCATGAGCAGGCCTTTTATTCAAGCAGATCTAGACAGGCGAGAGATGAGCCTGTTTCCATTACAGACCACTGTTTACCCAAATTGCGAGACACAGAGCAAGGTTTCAGAACTTCAAGCAAACATTTACGAAGCATTGACAGCCTGGGCCCTCTAGCAAAGTGACTAATACAGACCCACCGATGTCCAATTTTCTTTCCACAGCTGTCAAATGTATCTAATAGGAAGACAGGGTTCAAAAAGGATCCCCTGCTGAGTTTCCAAACATAGAGACTAAGCTTCAGGACGTGGGCCAAAGAAACTTAAGAAAATGTGCTGTTAGGAGAGCTTATTTCGAGATTCAAAATTCAAGGCTTCTGGAAAATAATAAATGGTATATTGTTACCGGAGGATATACCTTTATTGAGGTGGAAGGCAATGGCAGCCCACTCCGGTATTGTTGCCTGGAGGATCCCATGGACAGAGGAAGCTCGCGGGCTGCAGTCTGTGAGGTCGCAAGAGTCGGATACAACTTAGCCACTAAAGTACCGCATAGCTGGTTTACAGTGTTGTGTTAATTTCTGCTCTAAAGCAAAGCGATTTAGTTGTTCATGCGCACCCAGACACACATACATACACACGCATGTATGTACCCGCTCAGATAGACAAGGACAGGGAAGCTTGGCGTGATGCAGTCCGTGGGGTCGAAAGAGCCGGACACGACTGAGCGACTGAACAGCAATAATTTTTTATCACACTGCAGAGCATGTAGGATCTTAATTCTCCAATCAGACTTCAAACCCATACCCCTCGCGTTGGAAGCTCAGGGTCTTGACCCCTGGACCACCAGAGAATCCCCTGGCTTTATACCCTTCTCTTGGCATGGAAGCATTTGATAGCGAAATCTCTTTACAGAGGCCTGCCACTGTAAGTCACTTTATTTGCTCCCAAGCAGCAGAAGAAGAGAGAGGTGAGGTCTTCAAGTAGCATATTTCCGTAAACAAACCCTTTCTCCGTCCAAAATGGATCTTGTCCATCGGGTCCCGCAGATGTGACTGATGCAGGGAACTCAAACGAAACAGACCTCTGTTGTTTCTGGAGTTTGTCGAGGGCTTGCCGCCCTTAACACAAAATTTCACTGATTAAGGTCACCAACGTCAGACCCACCGGCCGACTCTAGGGAGGAGTTGGCCTGTTTTACCAGTTCCTTCACGCTCAGTAGCTTCAACTACATGCACTTCTTGGAGTCTGCCGTGACAGATGTGATTTGGGCGACACAGTCACGTCTCCGGTTCACAGAGAACCATTAGAGAAGGAATGCTGTTGTCATAATATATATATATATATATATATATTTTCACTCGGAAGTAAGACAATAGCCAGAAGAGAGTGAAAATGACAGCATTACGGCATTTTAAGCCTTTTAACTTTGATCATTTGAAAGCATTATTGCCCGTCACCTACCTCCGTCGACACCCCGTTGCTTGCCTGCCAGATCTCATCGGTAACAACCGCCTTATTTATGCATTTATGCATCTGATTCTCAGCAAGTAAATAAGCTGTGCGCTCGGAAGGGAGAAAGCTACAAGAGACAAGCGTCTTTGACGGTCTCGGAAGCTTCGAGCGCTGACTTTGAGAAAAGTCATTTTGCCTTGCCTCAACGACGGGGCCTTTGCGTTTTGCTTGGTGTTGCTTTGTAATTAGGTCGGGGGCGGGGGGGCGAGGGGGGGTGTGGATAAAGAGGAGAGTTCCAGAAAGGGCATTGCTGTCGACTTTGGAATAGAGGCGGTTTCTCTGGAGGCCAGTCGAGTGGATGCTTCTGCTCTCTGATGCCTCACCCCACACGGAGGTGCTTGTGTGCAAAAAAAAAAAAAAACAAGAACAGCTCTGGCACTCAGGAGCGAGGCTGGGTCAGGCATCTCGGATCCAGGAGGGAGTGGTCCCCTCAACTGAGTTGAAGGAAAGAGCACCTGTGGGCAGGACCGTATACACGCAGTTGGGACCAGCAGCGGTGTTGGGAATGGTAATGACTCCAGGGTAGAATGCGCAGTGCCCTGTATGAGGGTGTGTGCTCCTGAGCGTGCAGGCACGGAACGACGAATCACGCGTGTGGGGAGGAAAGCCTCTTTACAGGGGACCGACTCTCTGAGTCATTTTCGGAAAGTTTTTTTTTTTTTTTTTTTACAGGGGATTAACATTTTTTTTTTTTGCTCCCAGGCAGTACAAGGATGGGCCAAGCCAGGTCATCAGGGAACTTATTTCCATAAAGTCCTTCTCGGTACATTTTATCTGTCTCTTTCCTGATTTAGTTATTTTATTGAAGTATGGTTGATTTACGGTATTGGGTTAGTTTCTGCTGTACAGCAAATTGATACAGTCATACTTGCATATATATATATATATATATATATATATACTTGTATATATATATATATATATATATTTTTTTTCGTGTCTTTTCCCATTATGGTTTGTGACAGGATCCTGAGTACAATTCCCTGTGTTGTACACTAGGACCTTCTTGTTTATCCGTCTTATACAAAATAGCTTGCCTCTGCTACTCCCAAGTTCCCAGCCCACTCCTCCCCCTGCCCCTCCTCCCCCTGGGCAACCAGAAGTCTGTTCTCTATTTCAGTGAGTCTGTTTCTGTTTCCTAGGTAAGTTCATCTGTGTCATTTTTGTAGATTTCACGTGTAAATGACTTCATATGATATTTGTCTTTCTCTGTCTGACTTACCTCACTTAGTCTGAGAATCTCGAGGGCCATCCACGTTGCCTGTAGGTTTGATCCTTGGGTCGGGAAGATCCCCTGAAGTGGGGCATGGCAACCCACTCCAGTGTTCTTGCCTGGAGAGCCCCATGGGCAGAGGAGCCTGGCGGGCTATAGTCCCACAGAGTTGGACACGACTGAAGTGACTTGGCACACATGTCCTAGCTATTATAAATACTGCTTCTTGCCTAGAAAATTCCAGGGACAGAGGCGCCTGGCGGGCTACAGTCCTTGGGGTCGCACGGAGTTGGACACGACTGAGGCAGAAAACAAGCAAACCAAAATGACCACTGGGGAGTCTCTCTTCTCAAATTGTGGTTTTCTCTGGATATATCCCCCCAGGAGTGGGATTGCCGGGTCAAACAGTAGCTGTATGTGAAGCTCTTTAAGGAACAACCGTGTTGTTCTCCATCGTGACTGTACCAGTTTGCATTCCCATCAGCAGTGTGGGTGGGTTCTCTACTCCACACTCTCTCCAGCATGTGTTATCTCTGGACTTCTTAATGCTGGCCATTCTGACCGGCGTGAGCTGATACCTCGTTAAGAGTTTTGATTTGTGCTTCTCTTATAGTTAGTGATGCTGAGCATCTTGTCATGGGCTTCTTGGCCCTCTCTATCAATGGCATTGATTTCAATGCTTTGCTCTTGCAAGTGAATCTTTATCTGCCAAAGCACAAGATAATTTTCCTCTATTAATCTGTTCTTGATTTTATATGCCTGTGAGGTATGCACATCTGGAAAGCTTAATATAAATGAAGATATCAGAAAATCATATGATAGGGTAGCAAAATGTATCTGCTTACATATATGTGTATACATATATGTGTGTGTGTGTATGTATATATATATAACACATAACAGCATAGTTCAGTCGCTCAGTCGTGTCTGACTCTTTGCGACCCCATGGACTACAGCACTCCAGGCTTCCCTGTCCATCACCAGCTCCCATCCATTGATTTTACTCAAACTCATGTCCATCGAGTCGGTGATGCTATCCAACCATATCATCCTCTGTCGTCCCCTTCTCCTCCTGCCTTCAACCTTTCCCAGCCTCATGGTCTTTTCCAATGAATCAGTTCTTCACATCAGGTGGCCAGATTATTGGACTTTCAGCTGTAACTCATCAGTCCTTCCAATGAATATTCAGGATTGATCTCCTTTAGGATGGACTGGTTGGATCTCCTTGCAGTCCAAGGGACTCTCAAGAGTCTTCTCCAACACCACAGTTCAAAAGCATCAATTCTTTGACGCTCAGCTTTCTTTATAGTCCAACTCTCACATCCATACTTGACTACTGGATATATATATATGCTTAAGCATATGTGCATATATATATATATATATATATATGCTTCCCAGGTAGCTCTAGTGATAAAGAATCTGCCTGCCAATGCAGAAGATGTAAGAGACATGGATTTGATCCCTGGGTCGGGAAGATCCCCTGGAGGAGGGCACGGCAACCCACTCTAATATTCTTGCCTGGAGAATCCCATGGACAGAGGAGCCTGGTGGGCTACAGTGGATCGGGTCACACAGAGTTGGACACAACTGAAGCGACTTAGCCTACATGCAAGCAAGCACACATATATATTACATCATTTATATATGTAAAACATAAATTTTATATGCAAAATTTATGTGTGTTTTGAAGTTATCGTCCCTTCCTGTGTCGGTTTCCGGTATTTGTGACAAACGAGTAAGCTTCTGCAGAAAGATTCAGGTTTTGCAGCCTCAGGTTACACATGCAGACAGTACAGAGTCGGGCAGTTGGGATGGGGAGAGAGCCCTGGGACAGGAACAGCTGAAGCCTGTTAATCAAGACTTTTGGCCATAAGGTTTAGTTAGAAATTCACTATGTAGAATATTGATTTTCATCCTCCAAATTAATTTATCCTATCAATCGTTAACCTCTGGGTTTCATAAACCCTGTAATCATGTTACCATTTTTTTAATTTTTACAAAACCCGAAGCTTAGTTTTATGTTCTTGAGCCCCGGGTTGGATATTATTTTACCTTGAATTTACATCTCAGATTAAAATGAGTATGTTTTAACACTCTTCCACAAAATCATTTCCCTATAGAAGATAACACTATAGATTATCGAGGAATCAAGTTGCCCAATGAAGTCAAACAGGATTAATAAAATTTCTGGTTCCAGAATCACAACAGCTATCACAATAGGGATAGTAAATGTTTATTAACTCACAACAGCTAAAGTGTAGAATTGGTATATGCTAGTCGCTTATCTAACGCCTCACATGGGTAGTTTAGTGGAGGCCTCACAATGGTGTTCTCAGAGATTTTTGTCATCCTTGTGGGTGAGAAAGTGAAGCTTGGAGACCTTCAGTGACTTGTGTAAGACTGCCCAGGCACACGAGGCTCCACTGCTTCTCTGTAGCCAGAAAAGGTTTCTAGTTTGTTGAGTTAATTGAGAAAGGAGACTTGTCTCCTCTCCAGCTGTGGCTTATCTATAAGACAAGACTCTTTGGACCAATGGCCTCTAATGGTTTTCCTCCAGCTCCTGTATCCTAGGAGTTCATCCATCTCTGCATTCTTGACTTTGTCTCATGCATTCTAGAGATGTCTGCATTCTTTGCAGTATCGAGGACATGGGGGCAACCTAGATGTCCATGGACAAATGAATGGATAAAGAAGTTGTGGTACATATATAGAGTGGAATGTATATATATATATTAGAGTGGAATATTATATATTATATATAATATTATGTATTATATATGTAGAGTGGAATATTATGCAGCCATGAAAAGGAAAGCATTTGAGTCAGTTGTAGGGATGTAAGAGCACCTGGAGTCTGTCATCCAGAGTGAAATAAGTCAGAAAGAGAAGGGCAACTATTATTGTACGTTAACTCACACACACACATGTATGGAATTTAGGAAAATGATGCTGATGAGCCTGTTTCCAGGGCAGCAGTAGAGACAGAAGTGTAGAGAGCAATCTTGTGGACGTAGCGGGGGAAGGAGAGGGTGGGATGATTTCCGAGAGCAGTACTGCCATCTATACACGAGCACGTGTGAAACAGAGAGCCAGTTAGAAGTTGCTGTGTAGCACAGGGGAGCTCAGTTCAGTGCCCTGTGATGACCTAGAGGGGTGGAATGGGGGTGTCGGAGGGAGGCAACAAGGGAGGGGGTGTATGTTTACATACGACCGATTCACCTTGTTGTGCAGCAGAAACCACCGTGACCCTTGTAAAGCAATTCTCCTCCAACCAAAAACGAAGAAAAGAAAGAAAAAATTAAACAGATGCAGAAAACAACAGGATGTGCGTGTTGGGTATCACAGGGGTGTTTTGTATGACACTACCTTCTCCCTCAGCCGCTTCCGATCCGCACATTTAATTTGCTAATCAAATATGTCTAGGCATCCCAAGAAAAGATAACTTAGGATTTGAGAGATGGAGTTAAAGCAATGTTTAAATGATACTCCGCTGAGGACCAGTGTCTATATTTGAAAGGTGAGATCAGAATTAGGGGTGAGGAGCAGATTTGAATACTTGTTGCTTTCCAGTCGCGACCCAATTAGCGCTTGTCCAAAAGTCAAAAGCAATAATTCCCGTGCATGTGGACTTCCCCCAGGGCGGTTTCAGGGGTTAAGACTTTTGCCTTCCAATGCCGGGGGTGGGGATTCAATCCCTGGTCAGGGAGCTAGGATCACACATGCCTCCGAGGCCAGAACCACAAACCTTAAGACAGAAGCAACAGTGTAACAAATTCAGTAAAGACTTAAAAAAAAAAAAAAAATCCTCCTGTGTCGATGTGTTAACACCTGCTTGAATGAGTTGAATTAATCAGATGAAATGAAGTCGCATACTCAGAAGAGTCAGCACAGAGGCCGGTATGCAACAAGTGCTCAATAAATGCTAGCTGCTGTTATTTTTATTGTTACTATTGCTATTATTATTACTCTCCCTTTCACAGATGGGTGAGGCATGTTTGCTTAAAACATACATATACCCACATTCTATTGAGTAGAAGAGTCATAGATGAGGAAAAAAATGTCCGCAATGGGAAAGGAGGCAGGTATTTGGACCGTCTTGGGGGTTTTTACATCACTGTCACTATTTCATCTTTTATTTGAAATGTTCACTCTGGACTTCACATTCCCCACAGAGCCCTTCTGCCCGTGGCTTTGGTGTTCAGGATCTTAGGGACGGAACTGAATTGCTTCTAAGAGCTTGAGCTCTCCCCATGAAGTCAGCGTGTCACCCCAGAGTTAGATGGACCTTTCAGGAACTGCAGGCAGCAAGCGGGAGGTCACTTGGACATGAGAGAGGAGCTTGGTGGGGTGGTAGTCAATGTATCCACTTATTTTTTTTTTAATACGTATTTATTTATTTGACTGCACCAGGTCTTAGTTGAAGCAAGCAGGGTCTTTTGTTGTGGCATGCAGACTCCTTTGTAGCATGCAGGGTCTTTGGTTGTGGCATGCAAACTCTTAGTTGTGGTGTGTGGGACCTAGTTCCCTGGCCAGGAATCGAACCCACGCCCCCTGCATTGGGAGCACAGTGTCTTAGCCACTGGACCACCAAGGGAGTCCCAACATGTCCAGGTTTTAATGTGAATGGTGAGGAGGAGTTGACTCTGTGAATAATGTAAAGGTGTCTGCAAACAGAAGCATCATTTTCCATTTTGTATCCTCAGCTTTATAGATGGTCCAATCCAATGCCCCTCTTCACCAAAAACAATCTAGTCCTGAGATTGAAAAAATGGGTAGGTCAATGTTCTGTGGCAACCTAGGTAGGAGGAGTGTTTGGGGGAGAATGGATACATGTGTATGTATAGCTGAGTCCCTTTATTGTCCACCTGAAACTATCACAGCATTGTTAACTAACTATGCCCCAAACGCTGTAGTACTTCACTATGTGAAGAGCTGACTCACTGGAAAAGACCCCAATGCTGGGAAAGATTGAGGGCAGGAGGAGAAGGGGATGACAGAGGATGAGATGGCTGGATGGAATCACTGACTCGATGGACATGAGTTTGAGCAAGCTCTGGAAGATAGTGAAGGACAGGGAAGCCTGATGTGCTCCAGTCCATGGGGTTTCAAAGAGTTGGACATGACTTAGCAACTGAACAGCAATATAAAATAAAAAAATTTAAAGTTTGGAAAAGAAATGGGTAGGGATAGTGTGGAGGGCATCATTAAAGGAAAGAGCCTTCTGAAGAGCTTGGCTTCCTTGGTCATTCACTGTCCATCGCTTCTGGAGATACCCTGCTCACAGCCCAGCTCAGCTGGGAAGTATAGTGGTCATCTCTTCCTCGCTGGAGAAGTTCTGGTCGATCCCTTTGTAGAGCTTTGTGCTGGCTTGTACCATAGAAAGGGCCTCCTGGACTTGTGGGCAATGTCAGCCTCCATCAGAAAGTGGGGATACTGTCCACTGACAAGTTCAACCGGTGGCCGTTTGCACAGAGCAAACGAGATGCACCCCATGAAGACCAGCAGATACAGTGGCGTGGCTACCTCAAGAGCCGGGGAGACCTATGTTCCCTCCGAGCATCGCCCTGTGAAATGACTGCCTGCTGTCTGAGCGCTCGCTGCCCAGGTCAGCCAGTACTCTATGATGCTTATCCTCCTGGGGAGGCGACGACCGCAGATGCTGACCACCGAGCCTTCCTCTGACCCCCGGGCACGCTGACTTTGAGTTTCCCCCAGACACACACGGTGATGCTGCTGTTGTGTGTGTGCGTGTGAAAGCATGGGTGTGCTCGCTGAGAATGAGGACTGGCTGGAGTTATTCAAACCATTTCCAACCAGTGCAACACCCCGGTTGGGGTGGGGGGGCGCGGTGTGGAAAAACACAGAATTTATTATTCATCAAAGAAGATGACTACGCAGAGCCTTGGAAGCATCCCAAGTGGTGGAGAACACATCCTGGAGGAGGGAGTCCATCTCACAGCACAGCTGGGATGAGGGTAGAGATGAGCTTAATGGAGGAAATCACTGTGTAATCATAGGAACCAGATGCAGAACAGAATAAGGATGGATTTCCTGGAGACAGTGTCGACTCAGACAGGAAGGAACCCTAGAAGTGAAGGGAAGCCACGTCAAGAAAGGATCTTTCATAGAAAACAACATTTCCGTCTCACAGTTTGGTGCTTTTAGTCACCCTGATCATCCTAATTGTGTGTTTATTGTGTTTAGTCAAAGCTGTGACCAACCTAGGTGGCATATTAAAAAGCGGAGACGTGACTTTGCCAACAAAGGTCCGTCTAGTCAAAGCTGTGGTCTTGCCAGTAGTCACGTACGGATGTTAGAGCTGGACCATAACAAAGGCTGAGCGCCGAAGAATCGATGCCTTCAAACGGTGGTGTTGGAGAAGACTCTTGAGAGTCCCTTGGACTGCAAGGAGATCCAACCAGTCAGTCATAAAGGCCAGCAACCCTGAACATTCACTGGAAGGACTGATGCCGAAGGTGAAGCTCCAATACTTTGACCACCTGATGCGAAGAGCCGACTCATTGGAAAAGACCCTGATGCTGGGAAAGATTGAAGACAGGAGAAGGGGACGACAGAGGATGAGACGGTTGGATGGCATCACGGACTCGATGGCTATGAGTTTGGGTAAACTCCGGGAGTCGATGATGGACAGGGAGGCCTGGCGTGCTGCAGTCCGTGGGGTCGCAAAGAGTTGAACAGGACTGAGCGACTGAATGACGACAATATCAACATAAAGGTCTTCCCAGGTAGCTCAGTGGTAAAAATTCTGCCTGCCGAGGCAGGAGACAGCAGTCCGATCCCTGGGTCAGGAAGATCCCCTGGAGGAGAAAATGGCAACCCAAACTCCAGTCTTCTTGCCTGGAAAATGTGCAGAGGAGCCTGGTGGGCTACAGTGCTGGTCACAAAGCATTGGACACAACTGAGCAGGCGCACAACGTCAGTCCACTGACAAAGATGGCCACGTTGGCTGTGCTTCGACTCCCAACTTAAGCTAACAAAGCGTTGCCTTTGTAGGGTCAAAGACAGCATAAATTTGCCTCTCCCGGTAACTGATTCGGGGGGGGGGGGGGGGAGGCATCAGGACATAGGGTGAAGCTTGCTCCGTGAAACACCATCCAGTGTTGCCCCAAGCCCCGCAGAGGGTCGTAGCCACCACCAGCAGCTGCAGCCGTTAATAGATGCCCTCTTCTCCATCTTCAGATCCCGCCCTCTTTGGGAACATTTTCCTTCCATCATTCACCTGTTGATCACAGCAAGGACTTACTGGCAGAGTTTTAGGGGAACTTTTTAGCATTTCCTCTGTTCCCTGCTTTACACTGAGTGGGTGGGAATTCTTTGTTAATCAGTCACGGTGGCCGTCTGCTTCAAGACATAGTCTCTTTCCTTAATGAGCTCAGTGTGTCCAGAATGGTGAATGGTGATGTCAGGGCGTTTTTGCTTCCGTATGTTGCCTGAATCGACCTACCTTACGGGAGACGAGAGAAAAGCCAGATTTGCTGAAATAGCAAGTCTTCCGTTAGACAAGCTGATAAAAAATTTTGTTTATTGAAGGATTGTTGATTTACAATGTTTCGAGTATACAGCAAAGTGATTCAGTTTTATACAGACACACACTACTTCAGATTCTTTTTTGTTACAGATTGTTGCAAGATACTGAATATAGTTCCCTGTGCTATGCAGTAGGTCCTTGTGGTTTATCTGCTTTATGTAGAGTAGTGTGTATCTTTTAATTTCAAGTTCATAATTTATCCCCTCTCCCGACCTGTCCCCTTTGGTAGCTACGAGTGGGTCTGTGAGTCTCTTTCTGTTTTACGAATGAATTCATTTGTATCACTGTTTGGATTCCATATAAAGCGATATCATATGATGTCTGTCTTTCTCTCTTTAACTTCAGCCAGTATCACAAGCTCTAGGTCCATTCATGTTGCTGCATGGGGCATTATTTCATTCTTTTTAGTGGCTGAGTAATATTCCATTTGGTATGTGTACCTCCTCTTTTTTATCCATTCCTCTCTCCCTGGCCGTGTAGGTTGCTTCCAAGCCTTGATTATCGTAAATAGCGCTGCTGTGAGCATTGAGGTGCCTGTATGTTTTTGAATGATGGTTTTCTCCGGATATGTGCCCAGGCATCTGGTTGCAGGGTCAGACAATAGCTCCGTTTTTAGTCTTTAAAGGAGCCTCCCTGTGGTCCTCTGTGGTGGCTGCACCAACTTACATTCCCACCAGCAGTATACGAGGATTCCCATTTCTCCACAACCCCTCTAGCATTTATTTGTAGACTTTTTAAGATCCCCTGGAGGAGGACACGGCCACCCACTCCAGTATTCCTGCCTGGAGAGTCCCATGGACAGAGGAGTCTGGAGGGCTGCAGCCCATAAGGTCACAGAGAGTCGGACACGACTGAAGCGACTTAGCACGCGTGCCCCCGCTTAGAGGTCAGGAACCGCAGTGAGCAGACCAGGGACCCAGGACTGGGCACCTGGAAGCCAGACGCTGAGCAGTTCAATTCTCCGTGATGGCAGCTCTGTCTCAGGCAAGACCTAGGGTCCTGCCCGAGGACTGGAAAACCTTCTCTCTCGCGCTTTGCCCGTCACAGTGGAACGTGGCGTGACTCTTGCTTGTGGCATGAATCAGTGGAAGGAACAGATTCTCCAGAACCCAGGAGTCTTTCAACCTGCGTTCACACCGGCGGGAGGAGGGACCGTCATTTTCACACCTCCCAGATTTCTGCTTTAAAATGACCGGACCCTTGTCAGCAAGCTCTCATATTTTTCCCCCGATACACTCAATCTTGCTGTCTCCGGTTAGATAACAAAGTGCTCTCGAAAATGGCTTGTTTGCTGTATTTGTTTCATTCCACGAAGAATGTGAGGAAGCTTTGGAAATAAAACATTTCATTGATACGCTATCTTGCAGCCCTCCACCGGTAATTCAGAGCTATCATCCGATATAAATTGGTATCATTATACCTTGAGAACCTCTGAAAGATAATATTTGCGGACCTCTGACTTGCAGCGTGTGGGTCTGAAAGCGAGAATAATACAGCGGCGTTTGTTCCCACAGGAGGTTTCAGTGCAGAATTTTTTAGATGAGAAATACGTTAGACCTTTATAGGATCGATGTCATGAAACATCTAACGGCTAATGGGTTTTTCGAATGAGTTTCTGGCGTTTAAGACCCAAATAGTATGAGATTCGAGGGTGCCTCTCTCAGGGGGAAAAAGAACTGAAAGACAATCAGAAATGTGACACTTTTTCAGGTACCCACGCATGGGAGCATCAGGTACCCACGCATGGGCTGGCATTCTTAATCCCAGCCCAGTGGCGTACGGTCCTTTCGACGAAAATGATCAAGTTATCACTCTCGGCAATGGATCGAAGGAATGGATGGGGACAAAGGGAATATCTTATCGTGGTCGTTTGAAATATTGGATTTGGAGGAGATCTCTAGGGAGGAGTGTGAAGATGAGGGAAGATGTGAGATGTATTTTAGTAGAAGGATTGTGTGTCGTGAGTGCAGCTGCTGGGTTGTCTGAGTTTGAAAACCGCCTGCAGGGAAAACTGTCACGGGGGGATGTAGCTGCCTTGAGGAAAGGCAGCGGTCAGCCAGGGGGCTCTGGGATCAAACGTCCGCCATCCCCGACCCTCTGCACGCTCTGCATTTTATCCCTTTTTCAGTAGGCTTCTTGTCAACACGGGCTGAAGGCAGGATGACAGTGTGTGGGAATCAACAGGGCATTTGAAAGGCATCTTTTAAAAATTAGCACACGATTAAAAAAAAAAGTTTGTTTATTGAAATAACGCTTCTTTTTACTTTTTTTTTTTTTAAAACAAGCTGAGCAGCTTGCAAGATCTCAGTTTCCCGAGTGTTAGTCACTCAGTCGTGTCCGACTCTTTACAATCCCATGGGCTGTATAGTCTGCCAGGCTCCTCTGTGCATGGAATTCTCCAGGCAAAAATGCTGGAGTGGGTTGCTGTTTCCTTCTCCAGGAAGGGATCAAACCTGGTCCCTCCGCAGTGAAAATGTCAAGTCCTAATCGCTGAACTGCCAGGAATTTTGAAGTAGACTATTTTTTCTTTGTATAGCAGTTTTAAGTTTACAGAAAAACAGAGCAGAAAGTACAGAGAGTTTTTCTATATTCATTTCTTCTGCACACAATTTGCTGTATTCTCTCTTTTTTTAAGGTTTTTTTTTTTAATGTGGACCATTTCTAAAGCCCTTATTGAATTTGTTATGCTATTGCTTCTGTTTTTGTTGTTGTTGTTGTTCATTTGTTTTTTACTGCAAAGACACTTAGAATCTCAGCTCCCCAACCAGGGATTGAACCCACACCTCCTTCATTGGGAAGCAAATGTCCAACCACTAGACCACATTAGCACAGTACCTGTGTTGCTTTGGATGAGCCAATATTGACGCATTCACTTCAGTTCAGTCGCTCAGTCATGTCCGACTCTTTGCGACCCCATGGACTGCAACACTCCAGGCTTCCTTGTCCTTCACCGTCTCCCAGAGCTTGCTCAAACTCACGTCCATCGAGTCAATGATGGCATCCAGCCGTCTCATCCTCTGTCGTCCCCTTCTCCTCCCACCTTCAATCTTTCCCAGCATCAGGGTCTTTTCTAATGTACTGTGTATGGGTTGGGGTAAATGTGTAATTATTACAGTATCATACACAGTTCTTGCCCTCCCTGTTCAGCCCTCCCTCATCCCCGGCCCCTGACAAGCACTGATCTTTTTACTGTCTAGATGGTTTTGCGTCTTCCAATGTGTCAGAGTTGAGTCATGCAGTATGCAGCCTTTCAGATCGACTGATTTCACATTTGTGTGTCTCTTGTTTAGTTGCTCAGGCATGTCTGACTCGTTGCAACCCCTTAGACTGTAGCCCACCAGGCTCCTCCGTCCATGGGATTTCCCAGGCAAGAATCCTGGAGTGGGTTGTCATTTCCTTCTCCAGGGGATCTTCCCCACCCAGGGATTGAACCCGGGTCTCGTGTGATAGTCATATGCATTTAAGGTAATTCCATGGCTTATAACTCGTTTCCTTGTTTCCGTGAATAAAATCACATTGAGCGGCTGGACCACAGTTAGTTTATCCATCCACCTACCAAGGTTTTACTTCCAAGCTTTTGGCAACTACGAATAAACAAGCTCTAAATAGTTTTGTTGTTTTCATAGGGGTTGCCACAGGAGCCGCATTTTTCAAAGAGATATTTCTTCATAGCATTTTTCTTCATACTAAGGTACTTCTATATATGTGTATTCAAGAATAATTTCATTTGAAACAGAGGTGCATGCTTGTATGCCCTTTTGCAAATTCCAATTACAGCACAAGGAAGTGAAACGCTGATCTGTGTCGTTTTATTCATACTTAGAAATTTTTATATGCACCCAAATGCGCATTCTTTTGTGTATGTGTGATTTTTTTTTTTTTTTTTTACAAACATTCTCTTTGCAGTTCTTTCCTTTTATTTTTGGCTGTTCTGGGTCCTTGTTACTGAATGGGTTTTTCTCTCGTTGCAGGGAGAGGGGGCTACTCCCGAGCTGTGGTGTGTGGGCTTCTCATTGCGGGGGCTTCTCTACTTTTGGAGCATGGGCTCTAGGTTGCATGGACTGCAAGAGTTGCAGCTCCAGGGCTTTAGGGCGCAGGTTCAATATGGTGTGGTACACAGTCTTTATTGGCCCTCGGCATGGGGGATCTTCCCGGACCAGGGATCAAACCCAAGTTTGATCCCACACCAGGGATCCAAGGCATTGACCAGCGGATCCTTTCCCAACGAGCCACCAGGGAAGGCCCCCAGAGGGGCCCTCTTCCTTCAGAGTGTCTGCTGCTGCTGCTAAGTTTTGCTTCAGTCGTGTCCGACTCTGTGCGACCCCATAGACGGCAGCCCGCCAGGCTCCCCAGTCCCTGGGATTCTCCAGGCGAGAACACTGGAGTGGGTTGCCATTGCCTTCTCTGTCAGAGTGTATGTGGGTATTGTATCTCTGCCCTGTTGCTCCTTCCTGTGCGAACTCATTAAACTAATTACCATTTGCAAAGTGATAAGCCTTAAATTAGTGTCAGAGTCCAATTACCCCAATCCCGGGTGCACAGGTGGTTTTCGGAGCTGAACCAAAGCACAGCCCCATAAATGTCTGCCTGGAGGTGATTGATCACCGGAGACAGCTCGCTAAAACAGTCCTGCGCATCTCATCCTTTGATCCTGAGGACGACATTCATCTAGGCGGCTTGGCTTCCAGGAATGTTTATCGTTTGGAATGAAGCACTGAGAAAGATTGAACGGCCTCTAGCTTGTGGTGTTGCAATCAAATGGCAAAAATATGTCTGGTGACAGATGAATCGGATGTTGCTTTTGCATTGGAAATCATGTCTGTCACCTCCGTGGAGGGTGGACTCTAGCTTTTTATCCCCTTTTTGTGGACAAAATCAGCCAGGGTGCAGACCCCAGGCTGGAGGGCCTGACTCCACCAGGGGTGTGATCTGTCTGCTGGATAGGCTTACCCATATTCAGTTATTGTCTCTCTCTCTCTTTTTTAATATTTAGTTATTTGGCCAAGTGGGATCGTAGTTGCCGCACTCGAGGTCACACTGGAGTGGGTTGCTACTTCTTTCCTCCAGGGCGCCTTGCCGACCCAGGGATCAAACCTGCATCTCCTGCCTTGCAGGCAGACTCTTCACCACTGAGTCACTTAGCCCCTGGACCACCAGGGAAGCCTCTTCAGTGGTTCCTTCTGCTGCCAAGGATGCCCCGTGTCCTTGTAGAGGTCCCGTGGTGATTTTCCTACACTGATGCATTGGACCTCACCCCAAAATGTGGGTCTTCTGTCGAGATGAGCGATCCTTGAGCCATACCAAGACTATATGGAAAGGGTTGTTAAGTCCAACGTGATGAGAGTTTCTAGACAGAGCAGGGTAGCTGCTAGACTGCTGTGAAGATGGCTTGAGGGAGATGGGGGAAAGGAGATGAATAAGCCTTCATGGGGGGTAGAAGGTGGCTCCTCGATGTGGGTTCCTGCGTGTAGGTAGGAGCTAGTAGAATTTGAAACCCCTGTGGGCATTGGGGGAAGGAGCCTGCAGGCTTTCTTGTAAGCTTGTTGGGTGCAAATGGAAGAGGCAGAGATGAGGCCTAAATACTCTTTATGCTTACTGTTTAGCTCCTAAGTCGTGTCTGCCTCATTGCGACCCCATGGACTGCAGCCTGCCAGGCTTCTCTGTTTGTGGGATTCTCCTAGGCCAGAATACTGGAGTGGGTTGCCATTTCCTTCTCCAGGGGATCTTCCCGACCCAAGGATTGAACTCATGTCTCCTACATCGGCAGGCAGATTCTTTACTAGTGAGCCACCTGGGAAGCCTTTAAAGCTCTTAGCAGACCTCATAAAACCAACTCCGACCCTTTAGTACAGCACAGTATAACTGCATGCATTGGCCCAACGAAGCTAGCACCATGGGAACATAAGGGATCTCTGGAAATTATAAATTAGATACCTCTACTCTGACCAATATTTTCTTCTGACTTGAGAGCAGATGAGTGAGTTGAATGAAAGTCGCTCAGTCGTGTCCGACTCTATGCAACCCCATGGACTATACAGTGCATGGGATTCTCCAGGCCAGAATACTGGAGTGGGTAGCCTTTCCCTTCTCCAGGGGAATCTTTCCAACCCAAGGATCGAACCCAGGTCTCCCACATGGCAGGCAGATTCTTTACCAACTGACTTATGAGGGAAGCCAGGATGAGAGCTACCTAATCAGAGAGGCTGTATTTCAACCCACTCTTCCATCTTCTGCTTGCTTCTTCTTCTTTGTTTTTCTTATGAAAAAATTGAGGTATGAAGAGAAAAACGTGAAGCAAGTGCCACATGTCCTGGGTCCACCTTTACCAGTTGATGAAGTCACATCTGATGTAGTGTCATCTGTGCTCAGTACTCACGTCTCATCTTCCTGGATGACTGTGATGAGAGACAAGCTGTGATACCATGCCAGCCAGGGGTCTGTTCATCTGCTGAGCTCTGCTGGCTTTGAGAGTCTGGGTTTTGGAATCAGACTTCACCCTTTCCTTTGTGTCTGCCACTTCCTAGGCTTCCCTGGTGGCTCAGACAGTGGAGGATCTGCCTGTAATGCAGGGGACCCGGGTTTGATCCCCAGGTAGGGAAGGTCCCTTGGAGAAGGGGAGGGCAACCCACTCCAGTATCCTTGCCTGGAGAATCCCATGGACGGAGGAGCCTGGTGGGCTACAGTCCATGGGGTCTCAAAGAGTTGGACATGACTGAGTGACTCACACTGTCTATCACTATCACTTTCTGCCCCTTCCTCACTGTGCGAAGTATCTTTCTGGAGCACTGCGACCCTCAGCTGCGACACGGACCCGGTGCTCCTCATTCGTAGGGCTCAGTATGGTGTCGACAAGAGAACGTGGAACCAGGTGCTTTGCAGATAAAGAGTGCTCAACAGACAGTGCCCATCATTCTCATTGTTGACATTGGCATCATTACGACTTTGAAGGGTTGCCATGTGTTGGGGGGTGGGCTTCCCAGGTGGCTCAGTGGTAAGGAATCCGCCTGCAGTGAAGGAGGATCCCTGGGTCGGGAAGATGCCCTGGAGAAAGGGATGGCAGCCCACTCCAGTGTTCTTGCCTGGAGAAGCCCATGGACAGAGGAGCCTGGCAGGCTACAGTCCATGGGTTTGCAAAGAATTGGACACCACTTAGCAACTAAACAACAATAGTGATATATTAGGGTTAGTCTAGAACATGAGGTTTGGGGAAACAAGAGGAGGACGAGGAAAAGGAAGGTGTGAGGAAAACAGATTTTTCATGCAGTTCTAGACCTGGGTATCTATGGTAACCATTAGAAAGGTCATTCATCAGAAAGTATTTATAGAGACGTTTCCTCATATAAGAGGGGCACTGATGGCTTAGTTTTTTCCCAGTCGATGAGGAAAGCTAGTAGATTTCTTTTTAACTGGAGGCTAATTGCTTTACGATGATGAGTTCAGTTTAGGCTGTACAACACGCCAGCTGTGTGTATACGTATATCCCCTCCCTCATGAACCTCCTCCCCACTGCCTCATCCGACATCCTCTAGGCAAATGGATTAAGAAGTCGTGCTCCATATATACAGTGGACTATTACCCAGCCGTACAAAAGGAACACGATTGGGTCATTTGTAGAGATGTGGGTGAACCTAGAGTCTTTCATACGGAGTGAAGTGAGTTCAGAGGAGAAAAACAAAGACCGTATGTTAACACGTGTTGATGCCATCTAGTAGACTTGTTTATGGCCTCAACAGCGAGGCCAGCTGATGATTGCAATAACCTTCCCTCCGTCTGCTAGCATCCTCCTCCAAAGGGCTCGTGATCTGTGAGCCTGGTTCTTCTCAAATCCTTGATCGAGTCTCTCTGGAGGACCACCCCACGATGCCCAGAGGTTCAAACGATGCTTGCAGATGGTACTTAGTTCCGTGACGAACCTCTCTCCTTGTCTCTGCCAAGCGCCCAGACACTGTTGGCCCTTCTGATTATGCCGCATCCCGTATTAGAATCTGCACGGGCGGGAGGGCTCAGGGTAGAACACTGGCTCCTTCTCAGCATCACCAATCGCCAGACAACTGCACAGGGGCAAACGCCCTCTGTTTCTTTTGTAAAGATGACCTCTGTTTTAACCTTGAGTGTTCCCTCCCCTTCAGGGCAGATCTTGGATGTCCTTGACGAGTTGAAGCTGGCTCATAACACCCTGGTCTACTTCTCCTCGGACCAAGGAGCTCATGTAGAAGAGGTGACCGTTAAAGGGGAAATTCAAGGAGGCAGTAACGGAATCTACAAAGGTAAGAAACTTCGTGTGGGCGAGGCCCATGGTATCAGCTCTGGGCTCCCCTGGCTCAGTCCTCGCTCACCTTCTTCTGGACCTTGGAGGAGTGGTCCTGTTCTTTTTTTTTTTAATATGCATATTTATTTATGTATCTGGGCTCCCCGAGGTGGCTCTGTTGCAAAGAATCCATCTGCCAAACAGGAGACACAGGAGATGCGGATTTTGTCCCTGGGTTGGGGGAGATCCCCTTGAGGTGGAAATGGCAACCCACTCCAGTGTTCTTGCCTGGAGAATCCCACGGAGAGAGGAGCCTCGCGGGCTACAGTCCCTGGGGTTGCAAAGAGTCGGACAGGACTGAGCGAGCAACACTTTCCCTTTTTCATGTGATCGCTTCGTTGTGGCATGTGGGATCTATTTCTCTGGCCAGGACTCAAACCTGGGCCCCCTGCTTTGGGAGCGCATTTGCTTAGTCCCTGGACCACCAGCCAAGCCCCTCCAGGAGCTCTTTAGTAAAATCATTCAGCCAGCCCTCCTGTATTCACTCTTATTTTCAAGTGGCGAGAAGTTGGAAGCTTGTATTCCTGTTTAAGAAGATGAGGTGCTTTCTTCCTGTTTCCATGAATATGGGCTGTGTGCAGACCATTATTTTTGTTATTTCATAGACGGTAGCCTCTCTCGAGATGCAGGCGCAGACTGAATTTCATGTGCTAGCCCCCCACCCCGACCCCCACCGTCCATTCATTCCCCCAGAGAGGGTCCTTTAGGTTCCAGAGCAGGCTAGCGGCTCTGTACATAAATCACAGTAACAGAACTGGCGAGCAGGTGATGCCTTATTTAAGAAAGTCACACACACGGTGGGGTGGGGCCCCGATTCGCGGACAGAGAACCCCCAGCTGATGAATCCGAGAAAGCCCGATGGAGCAGAGAAGGAGGGTGTACTGGGATTTCGTGATGATAGCTGAGCCTTCAGAAACACAAGGGGATGGTGAGGCTGGGTCAGAAAGAGAGGGTCGAAGGTCTGAGGGATGCCTGCAGGCTTGGGATGTTCATACAATCCTCAGAGCGTGCTTGCGCCCTTTGTTTTTTTAACCTGGTGGATAATTGCTTTACAGTACCTTGTCGCTGCCGTGCTTCAGCAGCAAGCGGCCACGGATATAAAGACGTCCCCTCCCTCTTGAACCTCCCTCCCACCCCTCTAGGCCGACACAGAGCGCCAGATTGACCTTCCCTTATCACACAGCAGGTTCCCATCTATTTTAAACACGGTAGTGTCTATGTTTCTATGCTCTTCTCTCAAATCATCCCACCCTCTCTTTCCCTCACTGTGTCCACAAGTCTCTTCTCTATTGCTGCCCTGTGAATAGGTTCATCAGTACCATCTTTCTAGCTTCCACATATATGCCTTCATAACTTGTCTTTTTCTTTCTGACTTACTTCACTGCGTCCAATAGGCTCTAGGTTCATCCACCTCTTTGGGACCGACTCAAACATGTTCTTTTTTATTGTTGAGTAACATTCTATTATGTATCTGTACCACAGTGTATCTGTCAGTGGACATCTAGGTTCCTTCCATGTCCTAGCTATCATAAAACGTGCTGTGAAAGTTGCTGTGATGAACATCGTTTTTGTTCAGTTGCTGAGTCGTGTCCGACTCTTTGTGACCCTGTGGACCGCAGCACACCAGGCTTCCCTGTCCTTCACGATCTCCCGGAGTTTGCTCAAACTCATGTCCATCGGGCTGGGGATGCCATCCAACCATCTCCTCCTCTGTCGTCTCCTTCTCCTCCAGCCCTCAGTCCTTCCCAGCATCAGGGTCTTTCCTGATGAGTCAGCTCTTTGCCTTGGGGCAAAGTCTTGGCATTTCCGCATCAGTCCTTTCAATGAATATTCGGGCTTGATTTCCTTTAGGATGGACTGGTTGGATCGCCTTGCAGTCCAAGGGACTCTGAAGACATTGGGAGGACATGTGTCTCTTTCAACTGCGGTTTTCTCAGGGTGTATGTCCAGTAGGGGCACTGTTGGGTCCTGTGTTCCTGCTGTTGCTAGTTTGGTTTTTCTTTTTTTAAGGAATCTCCATTCTCTTCTCCATAGCGGCTGTCATCAATTTACATTTCCACCAATGCTGCAAGAGGTTTCCGTCGCGTCCACCTCCTCTCCGGCGTCAAACGTATTGGATGTGTTAGAAATGCTTTTCTTGACTCCTAGGAATACCGTCCTTGTGTGACGCTGTATTAATACCTCAGTCGCAGCTCTACTGCAGAGCATTATCCCTTTGTCAAGTTTAGTTGAAGTCAAGTTCACACTGAAACACTGTTACTGTATCGTGCTCTCAGAGGAATAAAAAATAAGTAAAACATTTGGCTTCCTTCTAGCTATGGGGAATGGCCAAAACAACTTCAAAAGGTCAAGACAGCTTAGTTTCAATGACCTCCCAAGGTCAAGACAGCTTATTTTGTAAAGCTGTGAAGTCCCATGCATCCCTCTGATTTGTGCACACCCAGGGGAATCACACCATTTAAACTCATTGATCAAAAGAGCATCCTTTTCTGAACAATACTGATTTCATGTCTCAATCAGAAAGGCTCAGGAAGATCTGTTCTGCTTAAGCTCAGCGATCCCCCTGTGTCCCCCAGTGAGATCTGTCTCACTGATGAAGCCTGGGGTCCACCTTGATGGAATGGCTGTGATCAAATCACTTTACCAGAGTTCAAGAGCCAGTCCCTTTTAATCAGAGGAACGCTAGATCCTGCTCTAGTCTGCATTTTAAAAAATTAATATTATGGATGTGAGGGGATAGTGTCACTCCTAGTTTTTCCTGTCACTCTTTTTTAACATTGAAATATAGTTGGGTTAGTGGAGGAGGGCATGGCAACCCACTTCAGTCTTCTTGCCTGGGAAACCCTACGGACAGAGGAGCCTGGCAGGCTACAGTCCATGGGGTTGCAAAGAGTCACCCATGACAAAGCGGCTGAGCACACACATAGTCGGTTTGCAGTGTCGTGTTCGTTTTAGGCATACAGAAAAGTGATTCGGTTATACACATGTGAACATCGATTTTGTTTCAGATTGTTTTCCCTCACAGATTATTACCGAATATTTAGAGTTCCCTGACCTATACAGTAGGTGCTTGTTGGTTATCTATTTTATATATAGTAGTGTGTGCCCGTTAATCCCAAAGTCCTAAATTTATTCCTCCCCACCTTCCCTCTTTGGTACGCATAAGTTTCATATTTTTAAAATATGTCCGTGAGTCCATTTCTGTCTCATAGATAAGTTCATTTGTGCCATATTTTTTAATTCCATATGTAAGTAATATCATATTTAGTTTGTCTCTGTCTGGCTTACTGCAGTTAATATGGTCGTCTCTAGGTCGATCCAGGTTGGTGCAGATGGCATCACCTCCTTCTTTTTTATGGCTGAGTAAGAGTCCTTTGTTTATATGTACCACATTTTGTTTATCCACTCTCCTGTCAGTGCTGCTGTGAACATAGGGGTACGTATGTCTTTCGTTTTCTCTGGATGTATGCCCAGGAGTTGGCTTGGTGGATAACTCTATTTTTAGTTTTTTGCGGAACCTCTAAGGTGGGAGGAGAAGGGGCCGACAGAGGATGAGATGGTTGGATGGCATCACCGATTCGATGGACATGAGTTTGAGCATGTGAGATGGTGATGGACAGGGAGGCCTGGCGTGCTGCAGTCCATGGGGTCGCAAAGAGTCGGACACGACTGAGAGAACTGAACTGAACTGAACTGAATGCTGTTTTCCACAGCGGCCGCACCAACTTATATTCCCACCAACAGTGCAGAAGGGTTCCCTTTACTTCCCACCCTGCCCAACACATCATATTTGTAAACTCATTTTCACCTTTTCCCGAAAACACCCTCCCTTAGCTGGGACCAGAATAACCTAAGATTCTCTTAGAGTCGAGAGTTTTCAGTGTCTTCCTCATAGTTGAAAACTCCCCAAAGTCTTGGACTGGGAGCATCATACTCCTGGCTCTGCCTTCGGTTTCGTTCCTCTCTAAAGTCAAGGTCACCCAGCAGGGGGCTCCCCCATCAACCCCCACCTCCCCTCTACCCTGCTTAAAGGCAGGTAATAAATGCCAGTGGAATGGATGAATTGACTCTTGTAGATAGAGTCTGCAGAAACATTGGTTGGCAGGGGGGTGGGGGCTGAAAATCCTATTTTCCTATGTGCGCCAGAAAGGAGGCTTTGCAAATTTCCTGAGTCCTCAATGGAAGGTCCCGCAGTTGTGGACCTTGAAGTATATATTCCACAATGAGCTGATGGCCTGGAGTCCAGATTGCTTCTGAGTTTGGTTTCTCTTTGCCTCATACAGTCACACAGCTTTCAGAGCAATGGATCCTTTCATGGGGGCGGGGGGAGAGCAAGAAGCTGTGGTAGTTTATTGGGAGGTGGTTACATTCAGGTTCATCATTCACTCCAGGCACGGGGCAACTTCTAAGGCATCATGGTAATGAATACAGGGTCTCGAGCCGCTAGTCACTCATATTCTCCTGTTGCGATGGAGCTCTAAGGACGTGGCATCAGATAACAGACTAGACAGGAAGCTCTAAGAAGGGACCAGCAGAGGTTGTTCACTCAACCTGGGAATTGAGAGACCCTCCCAGGAGATGTTGGCCTTTTGCAGGCTGATGTGTTGGCTGGCAGGGAGGAGAGCTGGTAAGTTCATTCCAGGCAGAAGTGAGATGCTTCTGGGCAGCAAAAAGGCAGCTCAGCATTGCTGGAGACAAAATTGTGAACAAGGGCTATTGTGTGATGTAACTGAGGAGCAATATCCTACATCCCCATTAATGCACCCAATAGAATGAATAGATGGGGATGGGTGGGTGGGTAGACAGATAAATAGATACATATGGGTGCATAAATGGATGTGGATGGATGGGATGAATGCATAGATATCTATGGATGGATAGACAGGTATAGATGGATGGGTAGATAGAGATAGAGAGATCATAGATAGATATGGGTAGGTAGATACAGATCGATGAGTGGATAGACATTTATAGACTGATGGATATAGATGAATGGATGGTTATGGATGAGTGGGTAGAGATAGATAACAGATAAATACATATAGACTGATGGGTACATATAGATCAATGCATGGATAGGTACATATAGATGGATGGATAGGTACAGATGGATGATGGATAGATATAGAAATAGATGGGTTGATATAGATAGCTAGATAATAGATATGGATGGATAGGTAGGTATAGATCAGTGAGTGGAGAGACAGAGATGGATGGGTAGATACAGATGGATGGGTGGATGGGTAGATATGGATGGCTGGGTTGATATAGACAGACAATAGATAGCTAGATATGGATGGATAGGTAGGTATAGATCAATGAATGGAGAGATATAGATGGATGGGTAGATATAGACAGATTGATAATAGATAAATAGATATGGATGAATAGGTAGGTATAGATTGATGAATAGAGACATAGATATAGATGGATGAGTAGATATGGGTGGATGGATGGGTACATAGATATAGACAGATGGGTTGATACAGATAGATAGATAATAGATAGATAGATATGGATAGATAGATAGGTGTAGATCAATGAATGGAGAGACAGATATAGATGGATGGGTAGATACAGACAATAGATAGATATGGATGGATAGGTAGGTACAGATCGATGGATGGATGGGTAGATATAGATGATAATAGCTAAACAGATATGGATGGATAGGTAGGTATAGATCGATGGATGGGTGGGTAGAAATAGATAGATAATAGCTAAATAGATATGGACTGGTAGGTACATATAGATCAATGCATGGGTAGATACACATAGATGATGGATAGATACAGATATATGAATAGATATCGCTAGATGAGTTGATATAGATAGATAGATAATAGATATGAATGGATAGGTATATATAGATCGATGAATGGATAGATGTATATAGATCAGTGAATAGATAGCTACAGATAGATAATAGATGTGGACGGATAGGCAGATATAGATCAGTGAATGGATAGATAGATACAGATGATGGATGGATACAGATGGATGGGTGGATGGAAAGAAACAAACGCTCGTGTATATGTATATGTGCATATATGTGTATGTATGTATGCGGTTGTTTCCATCTGGGTCGTAGTTGAAATGGGCGGCCAAGCATATCACCCAAATCTGGCATGAGCAAACGCTGAAGGAGTGAGGGTAAGGAGGACCTGAGGAATAAGGCAACACACTTCGTGCTTTTGGCTGGTGTGACTGGGTGGATGGAGCCTTAATTCCTTGAGGGATTAGGGCTGCTGGGCAGGGACTCGGTTTCCTGTCTTCAGAACTGGGATGATAGGACTGGCCTTGTAGGCATGCTGTGATTTAAAAGGCTGTGTGAGCATCCCCTGCGTCCCCTTAGCGAGGGCAGGGCTGACTGTTCTGTAGCTGCCAGAGTACAAGACCACTGTTGGCAGGTGCGTTCTACTCACACCACCTGTATCCCCAGAACCGAGAACAGTGCCTAACACGGTGTGGGAAACGGCTTCCGAGGGACTTCCCTGCGTCTCCAGTGGCTAAGACTCTGAGCTCCCAGTGCAGCGGGTTTGGGTTCAACCCCTGGTCAGGGAACTAGATCCCACATGTCGAAACCAAAGAGGTTGCGTGCTGCCACTAAGATCTGGTGTGGTCAAATAAATAAGTAAATAAATACAAATAAATATTAAAAAGGAATGATTTTTGAGTGAATACGTAAATGAAAAAAAAAACATTTGAGCTTGGGTTTCAGTGAAAGTGAAAGTCGCTTGGTTTGGTCCCACTCTTTGTGACCCCTTGGACTATATGGTCCGTGGAATTCTCCAGGCCACAACACTGGAGTGGGTAGCCTTTCCTTTCTCCAGGGGATCTTCTGAACCCAGAGAATGAACCCAGGTCTCCCGCATTGCAGGCAGATTCTTTACCAGCTGAGCCATCAGGGAAGCCCAAGAATACTGGAGTGGGCGGCCTTTCCTTCTCCAGGGAGATCTTCCTGACCCAGGATCTAACCCAGGTCTCCTGCACTGCAGGCAGATTCTTTACCAACTGAGATACCGGGGGAATCAAACGATAGTGGTTTAACTCAATGAAGAAGGCAACGGAAGAGTGTGATTGTGTTGGAAAATCCACTGATAGGGGCAATGGATTGGATATGGGGTTTGAGGGAGAAGAAGACATCAACCATCATCAACCATCAAACCATCATCAACCATCAAACCATCATTATGGTTTTTGGGTGGTGTGATTGGGCAGGTAGAGATTCCCTTGAGGAATTGGGACTCCTGGGCAGAGACCTGTATTAGGTTGTTGTGTGGAGAGGTGAATGGGATCATTTGGAATAAGAAGATGTGTTGAATATAGAAGCTGAGATGGTAGATGATCCAACAAAGCAGACAACAGAGAGTGACAGGGAAATGAGAGATAACCAGGAGAGGAGATGGTCCAGGGAAGAATGTGGTCTGTAGAAATGGACGCTGACAAATAGTCCAGTTCAGCTGGAATTCCATCACCTCCACTAGCTTTGTTCATAGTTACTTTCCTGAGGCCCACTTGGACTGCAAGGACATCAAACTAGTCAGTCCTAAAGGAAATCAATCCTGAATACTCATTGGAAGGACCGAGGCTGAAGCCGAAGCTCCAGGACTTTGGCTACTTGATGCAAAGAGCCAACTCATTAGCAAACACCTTGATGTTGGGAAAGAGTGAGGGCAAGAGGAGAAAGGGCATGACCGAGGATGAGATGGTTGGATGGCATCACTGACTCATGGACATGAATTTGAGCAAGCTCCAAGAGATAGTAAAGGACAGGGGAGCCTGGCATGCTGCAGTCCATGGGGTCGCAGAGATGGACACAACTTAGTGACCGAACATCAATGTGAGTTGAATCCTTGGGTCAGAAAGATCCTAAAGGGCAGTCGACTCCAGTATTCTTGCCTGGAGAATCCCATGGGCAGAGAAGCCTGTTGGGCTACAGTCCAGGGGGTCACAAGAAGTCAGACATGACTGGAGCGACTTAGCACACAGGAGCAGTGAAGATAGTTGGAATCGACGAGGATGTCAGATTTCCAAGAAGATCGTGGGAAATGGGATCTAACATGTAGATGGAAGACTGATCTTTGTAAAGATTGCGAAGTAGAATGCGTATACTGGGTTATGTATAACCAGGTCACTTTGCCGTAGGCCTGAAATGAAGACGACATTGTAAATCAACTATATTCTAATTATTAAAAAAGAGATAGAGAGAGAGATCAGTGCTCAGCAAACTATGGCAGTTGAGCCAGATCCGGTCTGATGGCTGGTTTGGTAGACCAGGATTTCCTGAAATAAAGCCATCCTCATTTGCTGGAGTCTGGCCCTGCTGTTTCTGAGCTTCTGAGAACCTGGGCAAACCGCTGACACTCCTCGAAATAGTGCCTCCCCCCCGCCCCGCCCCCACCCGGCTCTTGAGAGAGAACACGTACCAACCCTTGGCTCAGATAATTTTGCTGTTTGATGTCTTGCTTCACTCGTCACCTTCAACTTTCCAAACCAGGTCAGTTATTTTTAGGGTGTTCTGCACTTCTTCACTTCTCCTCTTCATCAGTGCTGTGAGCAGACACCTCTTCTTTATTTTTGCCTTGTTCAGCGGTGGATAATAGTTTGGTAGAAACTAGGCAGTTTTGTGACCTGTCCCGTCTATATCTGGTGACCTTTTAGTCTCTTGAATGAACACATCGAGGAGAATGGAAGCTGGAGCCTCTTGGGTGAGATGATGCTTGGGTTAGTTACATTTGTCATGTGCTTCCTTGTTCTTTAGTTGCTAAGATGTGTCCCACTCTTTGTGACCCCCTTGGAATGTAGCTCACCAGCCTCCTCTGTCCATGGGATTCTCCAGGCTAGAATACTGGAGTGGGTTGCCATGCCCTCCTCCAGGGAATCTTCCTGACCCATGGATCGAACCCTCTTCCTGGGGATCTTCTGAACCCAGGGATCAAACCCGCATCTCTTATGTCTCCTTACCACTAGCACCACCTGGGAAACCCCACATACACCCTACTATATTTGAAAGAGATACCAATAAGGACCTCCTACATAGGACAGGAACTCAACTCAATCCTCTGTAATAACCTAAGTGGGAAAAGAATCTGAAAACGAATAGATATATGTGAGTATAAACAAATCACTTTGCTGTGAAGCAGAAGTGAACACGATATCCTAAATGAACTACCGTCCAGGAACAGTTTTTTTTTTTTTTTTTTAAAAAAATACCCAATGCTCTATGCCTGTCCTCTCCTACTTCAAGAAATCGAGACACTGGATTGGTGTCTTGGTCATTGAATTCGAGCGAGCACTCTTGAGAGGCGTTGACCAGGCGTGTTCTTTAGCGCTGAGCCACCAAGGGAGCCTCTGCTTCCTTCTGGTTCACATCAACCCAGGGAACTGAACCAGTGTTATCTAGGCAGGGAGATGCCTAAGAGGAGGGGAAAAATGACAAACGGAATATTTCATACAAGTCTGTGCCCAGATAAAGCAAAAGAGTGACAAGCATACGCTCCTGCCACTCAGAGGCATTTGACCTGCCGGGTGGCAGCATTCCAGGAGGGCTGGTTTGGAGACAGCTGTTCCTAACAGGGGTCTCAGAGTGAATGGTAGGGGAATTTTGCAGAAAGATTGACTCAGTCATCATCCTTTGTGATTCCCCATCAGGACTGAGTGAGTACCAGCGGGATGTTAAACGTGCGAATTCGACAGTGACTCGACCAGGGTTTTAAATTTAGACCGTGCTTGTTTCTCTGTTCAAGCGTTTTCAGAAAGAACGAATCCAGCCTCCATCACCTCTTTTTTCTCTTGTATCTTCCTTACACCCCGCCCCCCACCACCAACCGTCCCTGCCTTGCTCTGCTAACCTTCTTTCTCCTTCCTTAGCCAACTCAAAGGCTGCTGATTTAGAGCCTTTGTTCCCCCCAGGCAAGAGGCATCCTCTGGGCTTCTCTTGATCCCCAGTTATGCACAGCATGTTTTAAAGTCACGGGGCACTGCTCTGGGGGTGGGGTGGGGAAGCAGCGTGTCTGTTTTTCCATCCATCCCTGTGTTCTCTGCCAGAGAGATCTCCTCTCTGAGCCCAAGGATGCCATGTTTCCATCTGCCTTCTCCAGGGTCTGTGAGCAGGAGGCCTAGGTGAGCGTCTTCTGTGGACATTCTGACCCACTCCTGGCTCCTCCCTGCAGCCGCTCCTGTTAGCCCTTTCAGCGCTTTGCTTAGTTACTTTTGAATCGCCTCCCAGGTGGCACTAGTGGTAAGGAATCTGCCTGCAATGCAGCATGACCCAGGTTCGATCCCTGGGTTAGGAAAATCCCCCCTGGAGAAGGAAATGGCAACCCATTCCAGTATCCTTGCCTGGAGAATCCCACGGACAGAGGAGCCTGGCGTGCTGCAGTCCGTGGGGTCGCAAAGAGTCAGACATGACTGAGCAATGAACACTTTCACTTTCTTTCATGTGTGCAAAGCTCGTTTTCCCAACTAAGCAGTGAGAGCTATACCAGTCGTAAAATAATAGCCAGGATGAAAATGGGTCTTCCTGGTGGCTCATAAAGTAAACAGTCTGCCTGCAATGCAGGAGACCCGGGGTTCACTCCCTGGGTTAGGAAGATCCCCTGGAAAAGGAAGTGGCAGCCCACTCCAGGATTCCTGCCTGGAGACTCCCATGGACAGAGGAGCCTGGTGGGCTTACAGTCCATGGGGCTGCAAAGAGCGGAGTGAGCGACGGACTCTGATGAAAATGCCACTCTTGGTGCTCTCCTGCCTTCCAGGCCAGGAGTCCTAGTCCCGTGTAATACTCTACTCACATCTTCCCTGTTTGTAACGTACAGCACGGCACGGTTGATCTGAGCGCCCATGGGCCCAGAACCCATATTTTCATTTCCTGAGTCTGCCTTAACAAGTTGCCACTGCTTTGGTGGCTCCGAGCAACCCAAGTTGATGACCTTATGGTTCTGCAGGTCCGATGTCCAGAATGGGTCCACGTGGGCTAAAATCAGGGTGTTGGCAGAGCCGCATTCCGTTATGAAGGCTCTCGGGAACGCCTACTTCCTTGCCTCTTCCAGTGGCCAGAGACCACCTTCATCCTTTGGCTTGGGGCGGGTCTCTGCATCCTCACAGCTTGTGATGTAGCATCCGGAAACCTCTCTGACTGCAGCTCTGACACCAACGCCCCTGCCTCTCTCTTTCCCTTAGAAAGACCCTCATAATTATATTTGACCCACTCACAGAGTCTGGAGTAAACTCACCTTTTGTCATATAAGATGCCATATCCCCAGATTCCATTTGGAGACATGGGGCCTTCACTGGGCTTCCTGGGTGGAGCTAGTAGTAAAGAATCCATCTGCCAATGCAGGAGATGCAGAAAACATGAGTTCAATCCCTGGGTCTCCCAGATCCCCTGGAAGAGGAAATGATAAACCCCTCCAGTATTCTTGCCTGGAAAATTCCATGGGCAGAGAGAGGCCCTTGGCGGGCTCTCTACAGTCCGTAGAGTCGCAGAGTCGGACACAACTGAATGACTAAACACGCAGCACACAGGGGCAACATCATCCTGCCTTCCACCAGTGGTAAAAACTAGAAACGGAATTGGAACCCCGTGACCTCAGAGTCATTGTTGTCAGGCCTTGGTTTTGTGTTTCTGCCAGTCTTGGTTGCTGCAAGATCTCAGCGTCCCTAGTTGCAGAGTCGTCACTCATACCCACCGTGCAGTGCTGGTCACGTGTCATGTATGTAGTGACCGTGCCATGTATTTGGGGTTGGCTGAAAAGTTTGCAGGACACCTGGGTTCGGTCCCTGGGTCGGGAAGATCCCCTGGAGAAGGAAATGGCAACCCACTCCAGTAGTCTTGCTTGGAAGATTTCCATGGATGGAGGAGCCTGGTCGGCTACAGTCCATGGGACTGCAAAGAATCAGACACGACTGAGCAACTTCACTGGGAACGTTTTGAGTTTTCCGTGACATCGGATGGAGACATGAACAAACTTTTCGGCCAACCCTATATGTGTGTGTGTGTGTGTGTGTGTGTGTGTGTGTGTGTATGTGTGTGTGTGTATGTGTGTGTGTATATATATATATATATATACACAAAACATATATTATCATGTATTATATATTATTATATATTGTATGTTGTATTTTTTATATATTATGTATACTAGCTGAAGAATTGATGCTTTTGAACTGTGGTGTTGGAGAAGACTCTTGAGAGTCCCTTGGACTGCAAGGAGATCCCACCGGTCCATCCTAAAGGAGATCAGTCCTGGGTGTTCATTGGAAGGACTGATGTTGAAGCTGAAACTCCAATACTTTGGCCACCTCATGTGAAGAGCTGACTCATTGGAAAAGACTCTGATGCTGGGAAGGATTGGGGGCAGGAGGAGATGGGGATGACAGAGGATGAGATGGCTGGATGGCATCACCGACTCAATGGACATGGGTTTGGGAGTTGAGAATGGACAGGGAGGCCTGGTGTGCTGCAGTCCATGGGGTGGCAAAGAGTCAGGCACGACTGAGCGACTGAACTGAACTGCATGTTAAAATTGTATATGACTTTATATATAATATGTTATATAATGTATTAAAAGTATATATAACTATTATAATTATATTTCACTATATATGTTATAATTTATATATGTGAATATATATTAAACATGTAATCTTTATATATTATAATTATAGATAACGTTATATACTTTATAATTTATATATAAATTATATGACTTTATATATTATATATATAACTATATTATAGTTATATAGCTATATATGTTATAATTTATATATGTGAATATATATAAATTAAACATATAGTTTATATTATAATTATAGATAACTTTATGTTTTTGCAGTATACAATTATACATTATATATATATATATTGCATATTTTTATGATCATCTATCACTTTATGTATTGTATCTATTTTTCATCCCAGCAGGCACGATGTAAGTGTCAGTGATTTTCTTTATTCGGGGCTGTGCTGGGTCTTCGGGGGTACCCGGCCTTTTGTCTGGCTGTGGAGACTGTGGGCTCTTCCCTGGCTGCAGTGCCCAGCCTTTGCGTGGCAGTGCCTTCTTTTGTTACGGGGTGCGGGCTCCAGGACCCTCGGACGTCAGCAGCTGCAGCTCGTGGGCGCAGTCCTTCCAGCCCTGCGGGCTTTAAGCACGGGCCGGCACTTGTGGCTCGTGGGCTGAGTTGCTCCGAGGCATGGGGGATCTTCCCAGAGCAGTGATGGAGCCCTCGTCTCCTGCTTTGGGAGGCGGGTTCTTTCCCTCCCGAGCCCCCAGGGAAGCTGCAGATGCTAAGTAATTCTCGCTGCCTCCCTGTCGTCAAAGCGCTTGGTTCTTCCAGACCAGCTGCCCCAAGTCCAGCACAGAAGAGGGCACTGCGGGCGAGAGTTGGAAAGACAGAGCTCCTTGACGCCTCTCCTTCTGCATTCCAGGGGGGAAATCCAACAACTGGGAAGGAGGCATCCGGGTTCCCGGCATCGTCCGCTGGCCGGGAGTGATCCAGGCTGGCCTGGAGCTTGACGAGCCAACCAGCAACATGGACATCTTTCCCACGGTGGCCAAACTTGCGGGGTCTCCTCTGCCACAAGACAGGTACCGTGACTCCCAGCTCCCTGGCACGCCCTCGCTCAGGTTTTGCAGGCAAGGGAGCTCCGGCTCGCCTGCTCCGTGGCAGGCTGCCTGCAGCTGGACCGGTCTATCCACGCCCAGGCATGGAAGATCACGGGTGGGTTAAGGGGCTTCCCTGACGGTTCAGTTGGTAAAGAATCTGCCTGCCGTGCAGGAGACCCTGGTTCGAACCCTGGTTCAATCCCTGGATCGGGAAGATCTGCTGGAGAAGGGATAGGCTACCCACTCAAATCTTTTTGGGCTTCCCTTGTGCCTCAGCTGGTAAAGAATCTGCCTGCAAAGTGGGAGACCTGGGTTTGATCGTTAGGTTGGGAAGATCCGCTGGGGAAGGGATAGGCTACCCACTCCAGTCTTCTTGGGCTTCCCTGATGGCTCAGCTGGTAACGAATCTGCCTGACATGCGGGAGGCCCTGGTTAGATTCCTAGGTGTGAAGACCCCCTGGAGAAGGGATAGGCTACCCACTCCAGTCTTCTTGGGCTTCCCTGGTGGGTCCAACAATGTAAGCATGTCTCTGTCTGTCTTGTTATCCCAAGGGGAAAGCAAAGTCCGAGGCCAGAAGGGGCTAGAGGCTCCTGTTCTTTGTTTTGTTTTTGTTCTTTCTTTAAAAATTTATTTCCCTGTCATTTTGGATCTGCATTTTTTTAATTGGAGAAGAATTGCGTTATGATGTTACATGGGTTTCTGCTGTACCACAGTGTGAATCAGCTCTAAGTATACATATATCCCCTCCCTCTGGAGCCTCCCTCCCACCCCCATTCCTCCCCTCTAGGTCACCACAGAGTACCGAGCTGAGCCCCCTGTGCTATACAGCAGCTGCCCACTATCTGAGGTTCAAGGCATTGTACAGGAGACAGGAGTCAAGAAACATCCCCAAGAAACAGAATTGCAGAAAAGCAAAATGGCTGTCTGGGGAGGCCTTAAAAATAGCTGTGAGAAGAAAAGAAAAGCAAAGGAGGAAAGGAAAGATATACCCATTTGAATGCAGAGTTCCAAAGAAAAGCAAGGAGGGATAAGAAAGCCTTCCTCAGTGATAAATGCAAAGAAATAGAGGAAAACAATAGAATGGGAAAGACTAGAGATCTCGTCAAGAAAATTAGAGATACCAAGGGAACATTTCATGCAAAGATGGGCACAGTAAAGGACAGAAAAGGTATGGACCTAACAGAAGAAGAAGATATTACGATATTAAGAAGAGGTGGCAAGAATACACAGAACTGTACAAAAAAGATCTTCATGGCCCAGATAATGATGATGGTGTGATCACTCACCTAGAGCCAGACACCTTGGAATGTGAAGTCAAGTGGGTCTTAGGAGCATCACTATGAACAAAGCTAGTGGAGATGATGGAATTCCAGTTGACCTATTTCAAATCCTAAAAGATGATGCTGTGAAAGTGCTGCACTCAATATGCCAGCAAATTTGGAAAACTCAGCAATGTGCACAGGACTGGAAAAGGTCAGTTTTCATTCCAATCCCAAAGAAAGGCAGTGCCAAAGAATGCTCAAACTACCGCACAATTGCACTCATCTCACACGCTAGTAAAGTAATGCTCAAAATTCTCCAAGCCAGGCTTCAACAGTACGTGAACTGTGAATTTCCAGATGTTCAAGCTGGTTTTAGGAAAGGCAGAGGAACCAGAGATCAAATGCCAACATCAGCTGGATCACCAAAAAAGCAAGAGAGTTCCTGAAAAACATCTATTTCTGCTTTATTGACTACACCAAAGCCTTAGGCCAGTTGATGCTTTTGAACTGTGGTGTGGGAGAAGACTCTTGGACTGCAAGGAGATCCAACCAGTCCATCCTAAAGGAAATCCATCCTGAATATTCACTGGGAGGACTGATGCTGAAGCTGAAACTCCAATCCTTTGGCCACCTGATGCGAAGAACTGACTGATTGGAAAAGACCCTGATGCTGGGAAAGATTGAAGGCAGGAGGAGAAGGGGACGACAGAGGATGAGGTGGTTGGGTGGCATCACCAACTTGATGGACAAGAGTTTGAGGAAGCTCCGGGAGTTGGTGATGGACAGGGAGGCCTGGCTTGGTGATGGACAGGGAGGCCTGGCGTGCTGCGGTTCATGGGGTCACAAAGAGTCGGACATGACTGAGCGACTGAACTGAACTGAATAGAGAGCGGCGATGCTGTGTGATTTTGAGTGCATACCGGCCACAAAATGGGATGGTGTAGGAACATTTCCATTCCAGCCATCCCAACTATTTTGATAGCTCAGACACTGTTTAAAAGTTTAGCTCAGGAGAATCACTTTCCATTTTTCATGGCAGAAATGAGCCTTTCTTTGACAAGCCATATTTCTGCAGCACTGTTCAGCGGTGGTTTCCATCACCGCGTGATTTATTACCTGCTTCCAGGAAAGAGCACGTTAGATGCAGGATATAAAAAAAAAATTAAAAATGAGACCTCTGTCTGCATTGCAAGGAAAAAGAAGGTTGCAAAACAGACGTTGCTTCTCTCCTTAAAATAAAAAAGACTTAAATCTTTTGCTTGGAAGTAAAAAAGGAAGTTTCTGAGACTCGGAGACTTCTGTTTATCATTAAGTCCCCCTTTGTAGGATCAAGGCCCAGTTTAGTCATGAGATACTGATCTTAAGAACATGGTTCTACTTCCTGTGTTCTGAAGTGCTGAGTTTGGTGGGCACATGATGAAACACAGCTTCAAGAAATGGTGGTAGAATAATGCCATTTGCTGCAACCTGGATGGACCTAGAGATTCTCATACAGAGTAAGGTGAGTCAGACAGAGAAGAAGAAATATCGTACGGCATGCCTCATATGCGGAATGTAGTATAGAAAGAAATGATACAAATGAACTTCCTTACAAAACAGAAACAGATTCACAGACTCAGCTTATGGGGGAAGGATGGGGGAAGGGATAGTCAGGGAGTCTGGGATGGACATGGACACATGGCTGCATTTAACATGGAGAACCAGCAAGGGCCTGCTGGACAGCACAGGGAACTCTGCTCAGTACTCTGTAATAAGCTTATGGTCCCCAGGGGGAAGGATGGGGGAAGGGACAGTCAGGGAGTCTGGGATGGACATGGACACACTGCTGTATTTAACATGGAGAACCAGCAAGGACCTGCTGGACAGCACAGGGAACTCTGCTCAATCCTCTGTAATAACCTTATGGTCCCCAGGGGGAAGGATGGGGGAGGGGACAGTCAGGGAGTCTGGGATGGACATGGACACACTGCTGTGTTTACCACGGAGAACCAGCAAGGACCTGCTGGACAGCACAGGGAACTCTGCTCAGTACTCTGTAATAACCTTATGGTTCCCAGGGGGAAGGATGGGGGAAGGGATAGTCAAGGAGTCTGGGATGGACATGGACACACTGCTGTATGGCTGAGTCCCTTCAGCGTTTACCTGCAAACTATCACAGCATTGTTCACTGACTATACTCCAATATAAAAATAAAAGTTTTTTTTGTAAAAGAATAAAATGAAAAAGAGAGGTAGAGAGGTAGAGATTGATTGGGGGGGGAAGGAGATCCATTGCCAGTCTTGAACCTTCATGGAAAGGCCTTATCTCCATGTGGGCAAAAAAGGTGCTGGAGAGGGCCGGAGTCCATCTCCACCTCAGAATTTTTAGCCTGGAATTTTTCATGCTCCAGTCCTCCTCTCTGCTCTTTTCTCCTCATCTTTTGCTTCCTTTCCACCTATTTAGGATCTCATAGTCTTAAGGATGGGCTTCCCCAATGGCTCAGCTGGTAAAGAATTGGCCTACAACGCGTGGTAGAACTGGGTTGGGAAGATCCCCTGGAGAAGGGAACAGCTACCCACTCCAGTGTTCTGGCCTGGAGAATCGCATGAATACAGTCCATGGGGTCGCAAAGAGTCAGGCATGACTGAGCGAGTTTCACTTTCAGCCTTAAGGACTGAGTCTTTGTAAAGGAAATTTCACAATACCTGCCATTTCAGCATAGAAACGGTATTCAGAGCACACGCTGCATTGTCTGTCTGCTCTGTTCCTCCCATGGCAAGTGGCAAGCAGGCTTTGAAAGCGAGCCAGTTCTGTCCTTTGTTCTTATTTTTAACTTAGCGGTGATGGAGTATTTTTCAGTTCTGAGGATCTCAGCGGAGCGTGTGATGGATCATTCAGGGTGGGTGCCGGACAGGCACTCAGCAGCAAGGCTATAATTACTTTATGAGGGTTTTAGTGACACCGAAAGGCACCACCAAAAAAGAAAGAAGGAAAGAAAAAAGCCTGAGGGACATCGGGCCCCTCCAGCGTGCTCACCCAAATTATATGAGCAAGTAAGGACCACTGTATATGCAAGGCAGCAAGAGAGACACAGAGGTAAAGAACAGACTTTTGGAGTCGGTGGGAGAAGGTGAAGCTGGGATGATCTGAGAGAATGGCATCCAAATGTGTATATTATCATATGTGAAATGGATCGCCAGTCCAGGTTCAATGCACGAGGCAGGGTGCTCAGAGCTGGTGCCCTGGGGTGACCCTGAGGGATGGGATGGGGAGGGAGGTGGGAGGGGGGTTCAGGATGGGGGACATATGTACACACGTGGCTGATTCATGTCGATGTATGGCAAAAAAACTACTACAATAGTGTAAAGTAATTAGCCTCTGATTAAATAATTTTTTTTTTAAGTTTCAATTTCTCATAGTAGGAGAGGGCAGAGGTAAAGTGTTGGGGGGTTTTTTTTGGCTTTTTTAAAAAACTTTTGTTGGCGTGTAGTTCATTGACAGTGTTTTGTTAGTTTCTGCTATATAGCAAAGCGAGTCGTTTATACACGTGTTATGTGCTCAGTCATGTCTGACTCTGCAACCCCGTGGACTGCAGCCCGCCAGGCTCCTCTGTCCGTGGGATTGTCGAGGCAAGAATCCTGGAGTGGGCTGCCACTTCCTCCTCCAGTGGGTATTCAGACCCAGCGATCTCCCTCGTCTTCTGCATTTCAGGTGGATTCTTTACCATGGAGCCACTGGTGTTATCTCCTCTTTTCCAGATTGCTTTCCCATTTAGATTATTACAGGGTAGTAAGCAGAGTTCCCTGTGCTATACCGCAGGGCCTGATACAAATCTGTTTAATATATGGCTTCCCTTATAGCTAAGTTGGTTAAGAATCCGCTTACAATGCAGGAGACCCTGATTCCATTCCCGGGTCGGGAAGATCCCCTGGAAAAGGGATAGGCTACCCACTCCAGTCTTCTTGGGCTTCCCTGGTGGCTCAGCTGGTAAAGAATCTGCCTGCAATGCAGGAGACCTGGGTTTGATCCCCTGGGTTGGGAAGATCCCCTGGAGAAGGGACAGGCTACCCCCTCCACTCTTCTGGCCTGGAGGATTCCATGGACTGTATAGTCCACGGGGTCACAAAGAGTCAGACACGACTGAGTGACTTCCGCTTTCTTTCACTTTCGTATATGGTAGGGTGTATCTCTCAGTACTAGTCTCCCAGTGTAGCCCTCTCCCCTTTCCCCACTTTGCAGGTGTGTTTCTGCCCCAGGTGTCAGGGGCAGTAGCCTGATAGTATCCATGCCTTCAAGTTCTCTAGTGGGTGTTAACATATGCTTCGCTCAAAACGAAAGTTTAGACATTTTCCCTTTACTTAACCTCCAAAAAGGACTTCCCACGTGGCTCAGTGGTAAAGAGTCTGCCTGCCAGTGCAAGAGACATAGGTTTGAGACCTGGGTCGGGGAGATTCCCCTGGAGTAGGAAGTGGCGACCCAGTCCGGTATTGTTGCCTGGGAAATCCCACGGACAGAGGAGCCTGGTGGGCTACAGTCCATGGGGTCGCAAAGAGTTGGACATGACCGAGCGAGTAAACAAGAAACCTCCAAATAGTCTTATGTTGCTCATCACCCACTGTATACAGTTGTCACTTGCCATCTGGAAAGTTCCACCTTTTGGCATAATCATAGAAGAGATATATTTACCTTTGAGAACATAAACATATGTGTCATGTGTGTGTATAGCATGTAAATGTGTGTAAGTACATTTCCATCCTTGGGGTACTTAATACCATCATCATTATTTGCAAATCACTGCAATGGGACTTAAAACTTTGTTTTCATTGACGTCTATCCAGTCTAAGTTGCCCCATGCTACATATATTACAGTTTTCAGAAACACAGATGGTCAGAAATTCTTATTTTCAACAGATGTGTAGTTTGTGAATAAACTGCCAAGGCAGTAAGCAGAAAACGGGGTGCAGAACGAGTAGAAGGTCATCCCTCCCGCTCCTTCCCCTCCCGTGTCCACAAGTCTGTTCTCTACGTCTGCACCTCTGTTTCTGCTTTGCAAACAGATTCATAAGTACTGTCCTTCTTGATTCCGTACATGTGCCTTCACATACGGTGTTTCTTTTTCTCCTTCTGACTTACTTCACTCTGTATGACAGATGCTGGGTCCGTACACATCTCTATAAATGATGCAGTTGTGTTCTTTTTCATGGCTGAGTAGTATTCCGCTGTATATATGTAGCGCGTCTTCTTTATCAGTTCATCCGTTGATGGACATCTGGGTTGCTTGCACACCCTGCCTATTGTAAATAGTGCTGTGGTGAACACTGGGGTGCCTGGGTCTTTTTGAATTTGGGTTTTTTTTGGGGGGGGATTTGCCCATGAGTGGGTCCACCCCACGGACCTATGACCCTTGTGACATGGGGCGATTCACTCGTGTCTTCGTATCATGATCCCAGGATTACAGTGGTTCCACCTCACGGTGTCGCTTCGAGGATGAAATCGGTTCATGCGTGAGCAGAGCTGACCTCCCTCCCTAACCTGGCATACAGTGCCTGGCGATGATCAGTTGGTATTCTCAGCGTTGCCTTGCTGAACGACCACCGTCACGCCTTCGTGCGTTGACGGACAGCTCAGGCGCCAGGGGGTCTGAGCCGCCCCCCGGCGGACGTGGCCACCTGACACCCTGCCTGCTTTATCCCCCAGGATCATCGACGGCCGGGACCTGATGCCCTTGCTTCAGGGGCAGACCCAGCGATCGGAGCACGAGTTTCTCTTCCACTACTGCAACATCTACCTGAACGCCGTGCGCTGGCACCCACTCAACAGTGAGTAGACAGCCTCTCTCCTCTGTGTATCTTGCCTGCCTCGTGTCGAGGGCTGTGTGCCATCAGGGAGGGGCAGGGGAAGAGAAGAAAACCGCAAGAGGGCTCTCGCGAGATGCGCCCCCCAAAGACGCTTGGCTTGATTTCTCCTTCCTCCTCTTCCTACTTTCTTCTCTTGAGCCTATTGATTCCCCTGGTTGTCTCGGCAGACCAGGGCCGTGGCCCAGCTCTACACCAATGCTCCTGGGGAGGGGTGGGCAGAGGACGTGCCAGGTGGTCGGCAGGGTTCTGAAGCTCCTTCCTTCCCGCTCCGCCAGCCACCCAGCTGCGTCTCCTGGGTCCGACCTTCCGTCTGAGTTTCTGCCCACAAGCCCCTCTGCTCTGGCATGCCTTGTCTCTGTTTGCAATTCCCTCTGCTTGGAACGACTTTCTTTTCCTTCCTGGTTAATGCTTACCCACCTCCCGTGATGCCTCTCAAATGCCATCTCCCCTGCCTGCGGTCTTCTAGCTTTGCACTGGGGTGCTGCGTGGCTTTCAGATGCTACCTGACCTTGTCCCCTGAGCCTCAAAGGCGGCGGGTCGTGACCCGCCAACCTGTCCATCTGTCTGGTCATAGATTCTCTGTGTGTGTCTGCTAGCCGTCGATGTTTAAGGCAACGCTCAGAGGTGTGGATGGCATCGTGGTTCCCAGACCAAGTGTGTTTTACACCACGCCCTGCGTCAGTGACACGATGGACTCAGTACTTTGGGTCTGCCGGCAGCAGATACAGAAGTGCATTTCCTTCTATTAAAAATGTCTCTTTACTGAGGTGTGTGTTTTTGGTTGCTCGGGAGGTTCGGTTGCTTTACGGATGTTTTCTCTAGTCTCAGGCGAGCAGGGGCCACTCTGCTCACAGTTGGCCGGGCTGACTGCCGTGGGTTCTGTTTTTGCAGAGCACGGGCTGTAGGGTGCTCAGGCTTCAGTGGTTGCAGCCTGGGGCCCAATAATTGTGGCCCCTTCGCTCTTGAGCCCAGGTTCAATAGTTGGGGCACACAGGTTCACTTGATCCCACGGCGAGTGGGATCTTCCGGGACCAGGGATCAAACCCGCATCTCCTGCATGGCCAGGCAGATTCTTAACCACTGACCCACCACACAAGTCCCAACGGGTGCATTTCTAACGAGCCTAAAGGACTAAGTGGGATCAAGCGATGATCATACGTGTGGTGATATTTCCGCATCTGGTTTTCATACACTCAAACGTAAAATTACAGTACAAGGAGATCAACCAGTCCATCCTAAAGGAACTCGGTCCTGAAGATTCATTGGAAGGACTGATGCTGAAGCTGAAACTCCAATACTTGGGACGTGTGATTGCAAAAAGCTGACTCTTTAGAAAAGACCCTGATGCTGGAAAGATTGAAGGCAGGAGGAGAAGGGAGTGACAGAGGATGAGATGGTTGGATGGCATTGCCGACTTGAAGGACATGAGTTTGAGCCAGCTCCAGGAGTGGGTGATGGACAGGGGGGCCTGGTGTGCTGCAGTCCATGGGGTCACAAAGAGTCAGACACGACTGAGCGACTGAACACCACCATCACATCACTGAGATGCCTAGGCATCTGTGGGAACCCAGCAGCTATTATACCCCCACTGTATATCTTAGAGATCGATGCTGATGTTAGAGTCCCAGATGCCTCTTTGGAGAGAGAATGAAGCTCCCCTCTTCTCTAGCGTATTCTGGGTTCTGCTCCCAGATGCCAGATTCTCCCAGAGCATCTGGTCGCCAGATGAGCTGGTGGCTCATTCTTAAATTCAGGGGATTCGCATACCGGATTTCAGTGCAGATCTGACCCCGCCCTTGTCATCCAGCCGAGTTACCCAAGACATTATTTAAAGACTGCAGCTGCTCCATTATTTTTCAAGTGGAAGGTTGTGACCCTGCCTTTGTCCGCAGAAGTCAGACGAGGTTTACTGTTGAAAGTTTGTACTTTATTTATTTATTTTTTTAATTGTTTTTGCCATACATTGTCATGATATCACCATGGGTTTACATATGCTTCCCCTCCGGGTCCCCCCTCCCTCCTCCCTCCCCCCCGGGAAATCTCGCTGCACCAGCCCCGAGCATCAATCCTGGGCTGGCAATTGATTAGACACATGACAATTAACATGCTTCAATCTGGAAGAGTTCCCTGAGATAACTTCGGGAAGATTTTCTATTTTAAATCTGGATGACTTCCTTGCGACAACTTCTGGAAGATGAATGTAGCAAAACCACACACTCACAGTTGTAGGCTTGGGAAGGACCTTATTTACCTATCTCATCCATGTGTCCATCATTGTGAACATCCATAGGCACGCTGTCTCTTTTTTAGGTTAATTGCCAGCATTTTTGGAGAAGGAAAAATGGCAACCCACTCCAGTATTCCTGCCTGGGAAATCCCATGGACAGAGGAGCCTGGCGGGCTGCAGTCTATGGGGTCACAAAGAGTCCGACGTGACTTGGTGACTAAACAGCTGGCAGCATTTATTTTATTTCTTTTTTTTTTTATTGTTTTTGCCATACAATGACATGATATCGCCATGGGTTTACATATGCTCCCCCTCCAGAACCCCCCTCCCTCCTCCCTCCCTCCTCCCTCCCCCCTGGAAATCTCGATGCACCAGCCCCGAGCATCAATCCTGGGCTGGCGATTGATTACACATATGATAATTAACATGCTTCAATGCCATTCTCCCATATCATCCCACCCTTACCCTCATCCACAGAGTCCACGAGTCTATTCTATACAGCTGGCAGCATTTAAATCTGAGTCAGTTCAGTTCAGTCACTCAGTTGTGTCCGACTCTGCGACCCCACGGACTGCAGCATGCCCGCCCTCCCTGTCCATCACCAACTCCAGGAGTTTCCTGAAACTCACGTCCCCTGAGTCGGTGATGTCATCCAACCATCTCTTTTAAATCTGAGAGATGTGGACATCTTTAGGAGACGCCCTAAAGGAGAGATATGGTCCTCCCCATCTCCTTTTTTTTTTTAACTTTTTATTTTATATTGAGATATACTTGATGAACGGTGTTACCTTAGCTTCCCGTGACCAGCAACATGATTCAGTGATACATATACATATATCTCTTATTTTTCACATGCTTTTCCCATGTAGCTTGCTGCATGATTCTAAGCAGAGTTGCCCCTGCTTTACAGAAGGTCCTGGTTGGTTATGCGTCTTAAACGTAGCCGTGTGTCCACGTTCCCGCCTCCTTTTATACTGAGCCTAAAAGAACCAGAAAGAACCACGTTTCCGGGGCTCTTGGCTGTTTAAAGACGGAGGGCATCACGTCCTGAACCTTGTTGAATTGCGTTTAAGCAAAGCCAGCCGCCTCCGCTTACAGGGGCCGGAAGGAACGTAGTGGATCAGGGTCTGGGGAGACAGAGTACGTGGAGGCATAAACAGGGAGGGGCAGAAAAGAGGGGTGAATGAGCAAAACCAGACCCAGATTCTGATGGGCAGCAGGCCCAGGGATAAGATTTGCTTCTTCGGCAGGCACAAGGGACGTTCCCTCGGATGCAGCTCATCACTGTCTTCTGCCTCGAGGCAGCGACAGAGGAGGGAAAATGACAGCCTTTCCATGCCGGAATCATCCGTCTAGTCAACGGGTCTGAGGAAGCCATGGGTTTCTTTTTTTTTTAATCAGTCGTCTCGTCTCCTTTGGAGATCGTGCCCTGAAACTCAGCGATGGCGGTGATCGTCTTGGCTGTCACTTGTGGCTCCCTGGAGCTGTTGGCTCAGCATCTTTGCTGCTCATTTGTTCTACATATATTTGCTAAGCGTCTACTACATGGCGTCTGCTAGGCTGGACTGGACACGAGTCGGTGGGCAAGATATACTGAGTTCTCTGCCCTGGAGTTGCTTGCCTCTTAGGTCACGGGGGCGCTGCAGGCTGGGCAGCAGCGCCAATAATGCAGACTTGGATCAGAAAGCATCCCTTGCCCGGGAGGATTACTAGTCCTGCATGAGTACCAGTTGGAAGAGACGGCTTAGATCATCTCATAACTGAAAGTGGGATCTGGCTGTTCCATGCTCAAAACCCATTGAAGAGGGCAGGGTGGTGGGAAGGAGACTTTGATTTATTTGGGATGCTCTTAGCTGGCCGCAGGGGGGTGGGGTGGTGGACATCTGTCCAAAGGCTGACTCCTTGACAGTCAGAATGTAAAAGCTTTTACAGACAGAGGGAGGGGGGTTCCTTGCAGAAACATTGCAGTCAGCCCTTTCGGTCATCTTGAAACTGATCATCGGTGGTCTGATGAGTACCATCTTGATGCTTTTAGGTACAGTTCATCTTTCAGTCCCACTAGCGCCAGTGGTTCTAGAGGTAGAGAACCCACCTGCCCACGCAGGATACATAAAAGACGTGGGTTTAATCCCTAGATGGGGAAGACCCCCTGAAGGAGGGCATGGCAACCCGCTCCAGGATTCTTGCCTGGAGAATCCCACGGACAGAGAACTTTGGAGGGCTCCAGTCCACGGGGGGGTTGCAAAGGGTGAGACAGAACTGAGATGACTCAGCAGAGCAGAGCACAGTCTTCAGTCCCAGGGTTGTTTGCTTCCATTTCTTTGAGGCCAGTTCTGGGAATTAGGGCAGGGTAGAGCATGGCTATAGTCTGATCGTTATGTACTTCACTTCTTCCCCCCAGTGGGAGTTTCAGTATCTATAAAACAGCTCATGAGACCTGGCTCAGAGTATTATCTATAGCCTTTGGTGCTTAGTCTCTTTAGTTGTATCCGACTCTTTGCCACCCCATGAGCCCGCCAGGCTCCTCTGTCCATGAGATTCTCCAGGCAAGAATACTGGAGTGGGTTGCCATTTCCTTCTGCATAGAGCCTTTGATCTTTCCTTGAATTTGCTTAATGACTACGCTATTATTATTTGGTACCCTCTGACTGTCTTCCTTGGTCCCTGCCTGTTCTCACTTCTCTGGCTAAACTTATTCTTTGGCTCAAGGCTTTCCACAGACAAAAGGCAGGCTGAGGACCTTAAGGTCCCGCTCTGTTTTCACGTTCGGATCTATATCAGTAGGAGACTGTGGGTTAGCATGAAACTTAAGCCAGTACTAGTGGGAGAACATCACTGGGACCGTCTCAGATCGACGGTGGTGGGAGATTGTGGGCAGTTCACGGACATTGAACTAGTGCTATTTAGAAGAGATGGACTTGGATCATCTGAGACCTATGCTTGTAGGAGATTGTGGTCATCACCGCCTGGGGGATGCTTTCCATAATTTTTAGAGGCAAGAGTATTGCCACCTTGAGTTCCAGATACTTTGTTAGAAAAGAAGAGAGATATTTAGGATCAGGATTTCTAAACGTAGGGCCAGCGCAGCAGTGAGCCACAGCCAGTCCCTAATGGCTGAGGAATCTCACCAACTTGTGGGAAACACATTCCTACCTGGAAGTCAGCCATGTGGGGAATGTCTACACCACGGCAAGTGGCCAGCACATCAGATGTCGACTGTGTTCCTCGCTCAGAGAAGCCAGGAACCCGACACTGGTACTCGTCTGCTAGAATGGAGTGGCAGCATTGGGGAGATCCAATGTGTGTTTGTCTTGATGACGTTCAGTGTAGTTCCATTTAGTTGCTCAGTCGTGTCCGACTCTTTGTGACCCCATGGACGGCAGCATGCCAGGCCTCCCTGTCCATCACCAACTCCCGGAGCTTACTCAAACTCATGTCCATTGAGTCAGTGATGCCATCCAACCATCTCATCGTCTGTCGTCCCCTTCTCTGCCTGCTCTCAATCTTTCCCAGCATCAGGGATGCCTACATTTCCCTGGTGGCTCAGACAGTGAAGAATCCACCTATAATGCAGGAGACTTGGGTTCGATCCCTGGGTCAGAAAGGGAATGGCAACCCACTCCAGTATTCTTGCCTGGAGAACCCCATGGACAGAGGACCCTGGTGAGCTACAGTCCATGGGGTTGAAAAGAGTTGGACACAACTGAGCGACTAACACTTTCACTACCTATTACAATTCCAGACTTGTTAAATACTCATTTTTTCCAAAACCTTACAGCCACAATCCTGTTTCTCCTCTTTTAAAATATGAATCCCTTTCAGCTTTTATATACAATGTCTTCTCTATAATAATTGAACAGTTCTATAATTCTAATGATTCTGTAACTTGGTTGTCTCAGCACACTGAGGTGATGAGAATTCTTCATTTTTTTTTTCTCCCTAACAGTGAGCACTGGTTTTAAAAATGATCCTGTATATAGGCTTCCCTGGTGGCTCAGATGGTAAAGACTCTGCCTGCAATGCGGGAGACCCGGGTTCGATCTCTGAATCAGGAAGATCCCCCTGGAGAAGGAAATAACAACCCACTCCAGTATTCTTGCCTGGGAAAATCCCACGGTCAGAGGAGCCTGGCGGGCTACAGTCCACGGGGTCACAAAGAGTCAGAGACGACTGAGCTGCTGACACTTTCACTACCTATTACAATTCCAGACTTGTTAAAAACTCATTTTTCTAAAACATTAGAGCCAGAACACTATCTACTGTTTTTTAAAACATGAATCCCTTTCAGCTTTTATATACAATGTCTTCTCTGTAATTGAATAATTCTAATGATTCTATAATTTAGTTGTCTCAGCACATTGAATGGCTTGACTTCATCATCATCTGAGGTCATTATTCCCATTACGTTTTAGGAGCACTCACGAAAGCATTATTAGAACGCAGATAACTTTGGTTACGTGACGATGGGAATTTTGAGCTTAAATTTCCTGTTCAGCATGTACTCAAAAGTTGTGGCTTTAAGTTTTGACTTAGGCATGCATGTTAGTATCTAGTCCGTGTAATGACAATGGGATTTTATGGTCAAATGTGTCCCCAAAGACTGGTAGATGTTTTTGGCTCTGGTATTCTGTTGTAGAGTTTTGAGAAGATGAATATAAGTCTATAAACTAACCGCTGTTGCTGAGTCATGTCTGACTCTTTGTGACCCCGTGGACTGCAGCCCGCCAGGCTCCTCTGTCCAGGGGATTCTCCAGGCAAGGATACGGGAGTGGGTAGCAGAGAGAACGTTCTAATTACAGCTACTTTTGTCTCAGGAATTAAATGGCATAAGAAAGGCGGAGCTGATTTTTGTCATCACTAATCATTTCAGTGGGTGTTGGTTGGGTACCCTTCTTTATCTGAAGATCAGAAGTTAAATCTGAAGGGTCAGCAACAGCATATCAACGGCTGAGGCAGTTCAGTCGCTCAGTCGTGTCTGACTCTTTGCAACCCCATGGACTGCGGCACGCCAGGCCTCCCTGTCCATCACCAACTCCCGGAGTTTACTCAAACTCATGTCCATCGAGTCGGTGATGCCATCCAACCATCTCATCCTCCATCGTCCCCTTCTCCTTTGCCCTCAGTCTCTCCCAGCATCAGGGTCTTTTCCAATGAGCTGGCTCTTCACGTGAGGGGGCCAAAGTGTTGGAGCTTCAACTTCAGCAACAGTCCTTCCAATGAATGATTAGAATAATCAAAGCAATGAAGAGCAAAGGTTAAAGGCAAAGAAACAGATCCAAGGAGGAGTCGAAATCCTCCTTTCCCTGTAACACGTTCAGCAGATGACATCAAGATTACTGAGGGGGTCAGCTGAGGGTCCCATGGGATGGTATGGGTGGCTCACAGTATGGGGAAACAGAGCAGTCTTTGAAATGCTTCTTTTTTTTTTTTTAATTTTCTTGCAGTTTTATTTTTTTTTTTTTTATTATTGTTTTTGCCATACATTGTCATGATATCACCATGGGTTTACATATGCTTCCCCTCCGGGTCCCCCCTCCCTCCTCCCTCCCCCCCGGGAAATCTCGCTGCACCAGTCCCGAGCATCACCCTAATTCCAAAACCCGGCAAAGATGCCACAAAAAAAGAAAACTACAGGCCAATATCACTTTTGAACTTAGATGCAAAAATCCTCAACAAAATTCTAGCAAATAGAATCCAACAACACATCAAAAAGATCATACATCATGATCAAGTAGGCTTTATCCCAGGGATGCAAGGATTCTTCAATATTCGTAAATCGATCAATGTAATACACCACATTAACAAATTGAAAAATAAAAATCACATGATTATCTCAATAGATGCAGAGAAAGCCTTTGACAAAATTCAACATCCATTTATGATAAAAACCCTCCAAAAAGCAGGAATAGAAGGAACATACCTCAACATAATAAAAGCTATATATGACAAACCCACAGCAAACATTATCCTCAATGGTGAAAAACTGGAAGCATTCCCCCTGAAATCAGGGACAAGACAAGGGTGCCCACTCTCACCACTACTATTCAACATAGTTTTGGAAGTTTTGGCCACAGCAATCAGAGCAGATAAAGAAATCAAAGGAATCCAGATTGGAAAAGAAGAAGTAAAACTCTCTCTGTTTGCAGATGACATGATCCTCTATATTGAAAACCCTAAAGACTCTACGAGAAAATTACTAGAGCTAATCAGTGAATATAGCAAAGTTTCAGGATACAAAATCAACACACAGAAATCCCTGGCATTCCTATACACAAACAGTGAGAAATCAGAAAGAGAAATTAAGGAAACAATTCCATTCACCATCGAAACAAAAAGAATAAAATACTTAGGAGTATTTCTACCTAAAGAATCAAAAGACTTGTATATAGAAAACTATAGAACACTGATGAAAGAAATCAAGGAGGACACAAACAGATGGAGAAATGTACCGTGGTCATGGATTGGAAGAATCAATATAGTGAAAATGAGTATACTACCTAAAGCAATCTATAGATTCAATGCAATTCCTATCAAGCTACCAGAGGTCTTCTTCAAAGAATTAGAACAAATAATTTCTCAATTTGTATGGAAATACAAAAAACCTCGTATAGCCAAAGAAATCTTGAGAAAGAAGAATGGAACTGGAGGAATCAACCTACCTGACTTTAGGCTATACTACAAATCCACAGTCATTAAGACAGTATGGTTCTTTTTTTTTTTAATAATTTTATTTTATTTAGTTCTGTCTGTGCTGGGTCTTCTTTGCTGCGAGGAGTACTCTCTTGCTTCGGTGTCCGCTTTTCTCTTGTTTGGATCACAGGCCCTCGGGTGTGCGAGCTTCAGGAGCTGCAGCGCGTGGCCTCAGAAGTTGTGGCTACCGGGCTTGGTTGCCCCGAGGCATGTGGGAATCCTCCCGGGTCAGGGGTCCAGTCTCTGTCCCCGGCATTGGCAGGTGGAGTCCTGACCACTGAGCCAACCAGGGGAGTCCTGCAGTGCTGCCTGGAGGACTCCAAGGTGGCGGTTTGTAGTGGGAAATGCTAAGCCCACAACCCTCGAATGACTCTATTTGGCTGCTATGATATATACACGGGGTCTCCCACGCATACGTAATTAATCTTGCCGAGACAAGCAGTTAAACAACATTCATCAAGGGCCATCTAAACCTGAGTGATACATTTAAAAGCCAGTGTGTGGAAGCCCTTTGGATTTTGTTGTGCATGTTCTTTGAGAATCCTTAAGATTGGTAGGGGGAGGGGCTGGAAAAAAGGGTCTTAAGACTCATATTACAGTGGCAACAGGTTGAAGAACAGCTGGAAACCCGTGGTCTTGTCTTAGATTGCTGACAGCTTTACATTCAAAGGGGCCTCCCCTGGTGGTTCAGAAGGTCAAGAGTCTGCCTGCAATGCGGGAGACCTGGGTCCCATCCCTGGGTCGAGGAAGATCCCCTGGAGAAGGGTATGGCTACCCACTCCAGTATTCTTGCCTGGAGAATTCCACGGACAGAGGAGCCTGGCGGGCTGCAGTCCATGGGGTCACAAAAGAGTCAGACACGATTGAAGCGACTGAACCAGAGCAAAAGGAGACAGAACCCTGAGAGGTTAACAGCCGCCCCTAGCATCCCACAGCTAGGAGATCGCATAGCTGGCGTTAGAACCCACCCTGTCAGAGCCAGTAGGAAGGGCGGGAGAGTTCAAGCGGATTGTATTCAGTGAGCCACCAAGACAAGACGCCGTTCGGAGCTCAGAATAAGGACTGTGTCCCCAGGATGCTGGCTGTGGCTCTCGACCCACAAAAATCCTTGCATGAAGGCGGATGTGATTTGCAAAGCAGACTGCCATCTGTTAGGAGGGATTAAGCATCTTTCATCTGCAGAGTGTTTTTGTAATGCCTCTGTGGACAGCCCAGTGGGGTTTGCATTTCCCCCCTGTTTGTTCTTGGGGACCCCGTGTGCTCATTCTCGAGGCTTGTCTGCCAAGGGACCTCGGAACTCTTTCTTGTGGCCGAGTCCCTGAAAGCGATCAACATCACAGCAGCGGTGCCTTTCTTGGGCTTTACACGCCCCTGAGAGCCCCAGGGAATCTCAGGGCACCTTTGCTTATTTGAAGCTTGGAAAGTGCTGAGTTCGGGGTCCAGCTCAGGAGTCAGGCGGGGTTCTCACTTATTTGCCTCTTTGTCAAAGGATCGGAAGCTTTCTTTCCTTCTGAATGAAAAGAAAGTACGTCTTTTTTTTTTTTTTTTAACCTGTGAAACTGTTAGTTGCTCAGTCGTGTCTGACTCTGAGACCCCGTGGACTGTAGCCCGCCAGGCTCCTCTGTCCATGGGATTCTCCAGGCAAGAATCCTGGAGTGGGTTGCCATTTCCTTCTCGGGGGATCTTCCCAACCCAGAGGTTGAGCCCAGGTCTCCCTCACTACAGGCAGATTCTTTACCGTCTGAACCACCAGGGAAGCCCCTTATTAAGCTGTGATTCTACATAAAAATGTTTCAAAGGTAAATAGTGAGCTCCATAGCACTTTGTATGACAATGACGAAGCCGTCTTGCAACTTTAAGAAGTCCCTGACATCTTTGTGGTTTAGTTATAACTCTCTTAAATTTTGGGCTTCCCTGGTGGCTCAGCTGGTAAAGAATCCACCTGCGGTGCGGGAGACCTGGGTTCGATCCCTGGTTTGGGAAGATCCCCTGGAGAATACCCACTCCGGTATTCTGGCCTGGAGAATTCCATGGCCTGGGTATAGTCCATGGGGTCCCAAAGAGTGGGCGACAGCTGAGCAACTTTCACTTTCTCTTAAATTTTGAAGCATCATTTAAACCAAAATCAAATTATTGTTCCCATCACTATGTAGAAAACTTTCGTTTTTGAAAAAAACACCACCTGTAGTTTCCCTGCATTCTCACTGTAAGGTTTAATAATTCCATCCTCTGGTCATTGGGTCTCAGTTGTAGCTGAGTTTAAGATTCCACTGTGGTCAAAATATTCATCTTTTTTAGAGTGCACTGGAATTTTAACAATAAACAAAAAAGTTGTTTTAACTCAAAAGATTTTTAGTAGTATATGGAGGAATCCCAGGTGAAGTACATCATCAAAATAAATTTCAAACACAGGATTAAATAGACATATTACAAATGCAGGGTGACACCAGGTCCCTCCTTTCTAACGACATCTTTGACAGTGTCGATTTCTGGTTTCCTGGTGAACAACAGAGCAGACCCTGAACTAAGGCTTCATGTCTTATAAACCCAGGGCTTCCTGGGTGGCACGGTGGTAGAGAATTTGCCTGCCAATGCAGGAGACGCAAGAGATGCAGCTTCAGTCCCTGGGTCAGGAAGAGCCCCTGGAGGAGGGCATGGCAACCCGCTCCAGTGTATTCATGCCTGGAAAATTCCGAGGACAGAGGACCCTGGCACAGGCCGTAAAAGGCATTTGAGCAAAGCCAAGGGGGTCTAAAGAAATTATGCGGAGAGTGCTTTTAAAAATCCAGAGTGGGCGATATAAGGGCAGACACCTCAATGGCATTCCAAACAAAGCGTCAGAAAAATTAACTCTTAATTCTGCACTTGTCCGAGCTACATGTCTGCTCCCTGTGCAAATGCGTAAGGTCTATTTCCTGACTGGTCCTTAAATCTGTGTGCGCATGCTCGGTCGCTCAGTCCTGTCCACTTCTGTGTGACCCCGTGGACTGTAGCCCACCAGGCTTGTCTCTCCACGGGATTCTCCAAGCGAGAATACTGGAGCGGGTTGCCATGGCCTCCTTCAGGGAACGCTTACCCTTACTCACCCTCGAATATGCTTGTCTGGGGTCAGGGGCTGCTTGAGGAGGATGTGGATCCCCGTGCTAACTGTCTTCTGCCGTCCATTACTTTATTTTGCATTTGGATCTGTGGGTGAGCACACAGTATGGGCAATTACAAAACCACCGTTTCCATGACACAAACAGATGATCAGAGTGAGTTAAGTAGGTGTGTGATGCTTTCTAGGGGGACCGTCTCTATGGTTTTCTATGAAAAAGCTGAAAGGATAAAATGGAAAAGGACATTTTCGGTCTGAACCTAATTCCACTTGGTTTATAACATGTTAACTGTTTTTATCTGCTTCCTTTTTCTACCCAGGATGCAGTTTGTAGACGTTTATCAGAGCCAGCTCTCAGAAAGTCATAGCATCATAGGGTAAACAGTAAATCAATCATTTCACAATTATTTGTAAATCAATTTTTTTTCTAAAATTTTAATATTGTCTACTTAGTCATTGGAAGAGACCCTGATGCTGGGAAAGACTGAGGGCAGGAGGAGAAGGGGGTGACAGAGGATGAGACGGTTGGATGGCATCACCGACTCGATGGACATGAGTTTGAGCAAGCTCCGGGAGCTGGTGATGGACAGGGAGGCCTGGCGTGCTGCAGTCCACGGGGTCGCAAAGAGTCAGACACGGCTGAGCGACTGAAAAACAACAACAAATGGAACACAGAACGTTTTTATTTTGTTTATTTCTGGCTGCCCTGGGTCTTTGCTGCTGTGTATGTATGGGTGGTTCTTGAGTTGTGGTGCGTGGGCTTGTCATTGCAGGGACCTCTCTCATTGTGGGCTCTTGGGCCCACGGCTTCAGTGGTTGTGCAGCTTTTGGGCTCACTCTAGAGGTGAGGTTCCCCCCGAAAACAAATCAGCTTTTGCATTGTAACAGCTGTTGCATAATCAACTTTGTCTTTTCCTCCTTGGCAGTTAGATAACAATGCATGCTTTCTTGCTTTTTCTTTTTAGCTATGATGCTTACTCTTTTTTTGAGGCTTAGGTGTGATAAATCCACTCCATCCATAACTGAGTCTCTGCCTTCTTGAAGCACCTGGAAGAAAGGGTGGTATTCCATGCACGCTCTCTTTGGGGGTGATTGTGGCGACCCTGTCCCCACCACACCCCCTTCTCTGCTTGTCCCACCACAGGCACGTCCATCTGGAAAGCCTTTTTCTTCACTCCCAAGTTCTCCCCCGAGGGCGCCAACGGATGCTTTGATACCCACTTGTGTTTCTGTCACGGGCAGTACGTCACCTACCACGACCCGCCCCTGCTGTTTGAGATTTCCAGAGACCCTCGGGAGAGAGACCCGTTAACCCCAACCTCGGAGCCGCGGTTCTGGGAGATCCTGGAGGTCATGCAGGAGGCGGTGGCCCGCCACGCCCGGACCCTGCGGGATGATGTCCCTAACCAGCTGTCCCTGGGGCACCTGATCTGGAAGCCATGGCTACAGCTCTGCTGCCCGTCTTCAGGGCTGTCCTGCCAGTGCGACCGCGAGGATCAGGACGGGAGACGGAGCGCTTAGCCCTTATCACCCGCGTCTGGGGGCCCACGGGGTCGGGGGCGGGGGTGGGCCCCCCACCGGCAGCATCAGGGATGAGTGCCCGGGACGGACAATGAGGGAAGGCAGCCCTGGCACATCCCTCCTCCCCACATACCTGGAGACTCCATCAAGACCCCCGCCCCTCACCCCAACACGCACGTGCCCCGCCAGGCGGGGGAAATCAACGTTTGCAATGAACAGAGGCACAGATGTTAGTTACGTCTTCCGAGGCTAACTGTTCATGTGAACGGACGACAGGGCAACGAGTGTGGCCAACATCTGTGTGGCTGGAGGGCAGGAAGGGGCACAGCTAAGCCATTGATCTTTCAGACTGCGTGATCCACGGCCAAAGGGGTCACTTCCTCCACAGCTGACTTGATGCCCAGCCCGCCAGGATTTCCCCTAGAAAGTGTCGCATGAGAGCGAACCCAATGTTAAGTGTTTACTGAAATCTAACACATGCCACTTTTCTATCCTGAGTAAAAGAGCATCTTGCCCAATCACAGATGACAGTTAAGTTGCTTTCTGGTGACTGAAAGGCGATTACTGTCAGTATTATTTGCAAATACGTATGAAACACTCTTCATGCTGTCTATGTTTGTATGTGGATATGTGTCTTTCTTTGAGAAGTCTGCAATATTTAGAAGCTCATCACTGTTGAAGGAGAAACAACAGAGGCTCACAGATGTGTTTCGTACGACTGCGTTTTGGTGAGCTCTCTCAGCGAAGGTCGAAGCTGAGACTGTACCTCTCCGGTCCGTGTGTTTCCAGTCCGGCGTTTGTAGCATGCTGTCTGACTTCTGCTGTCCCTTGGGTGAATGGCGTTTCTGAGCTAAAAGTCCAACTTCAGCGATTCTGCAGTCCAAGAAACCCCCTCTAACAGATTCAGAATTATTGGCATATGAAATGTATGCTATTTCACAGGGGCAGGGTTTTGGGGTGGGGGAGACACGAGCAATCAGACATAAGCACTCCACGACCCATACCCACGAAGACAGGGGCACTCAGGTGTAAGCAGTCCACGACCCATACCCACAAAGACAGGAGCAATCAGACATAAGCAGTCCACGACCCATACCATGAAGACAGGAGCCATCAGACAAGAGCAGTCCACCACCTATACCCATGAAGATACTAGCCATCAGACACAAGCAGTCCATGACCCATACCCACAAAGACA